>LGRX02035696.1:0-38684 GCA_001247695.2 Cymbomonas tetramitiformis
GCCAGGACACCAGCGACGAGGATGATGACTGCCCGGGCATGGAGTCGGGCGACGACAGTGACGAAGAAGAGATTCCTCTGGATGAGATGCCGGAGGACATGGTGGAGCAGCCCAGGAAGGAGAGGACGACGGTGCGTGTAACAGCTGCAGCGGCCACCGTCCAGGAGAGCTACGGGGTGAGAGACTTCAGCGAGAGGGGTGAGCTGCACGCAGGGACCATGGACGCTAAGGCGTACGAGCTATTGAAGAGGAAGATGCTCAGTGGCCTTACAGAGGAACAGCTCACTGCCATGGCGCAGGTCCAGCCTGTATGCAAGCTCCTGAACGATTCTCTGGCACAAGGGATGGCGCTGGTGGCCTCTGGAGGCTTGCTTATGTTGTACAAAGCGCTTCTCCTGGACACGGGGGCCAACTGCAACATTATCCCAATCAGGACAGCCAACAGGTTGGGCTTGACCATCTTTGATGCAGAGACAGGGGCCAGGGTGGCGAGATGTGATGGCAGCCCTGCGGAATTCACGAAGTACTGCTACGTGGATGTGGTTCTCGCCGCGGGCACGCCGTACATGACTCTGCATCGTCTCCACGCCTTCGTCACCTACACCAATGACACGACGTGGGACTTCTTGGTGGGCACTGGACCCCTGAAGAACGCCCTCAAGTTGACCATCGACCTCTACAGAGGCATTGCTACTTCTGAGGCCGCGGTATCACTGGGTATGAAGGAGAAGGTCACGTTGCCATTGATCGAGTTGACGCCGCCCGTCGATGCAAGGAGCAAGCGGAATGAAGACCCGAGAGTGTGCCTGGCGACCGAGATCTTCGACGTTGATGCCACGACGGCGCGCACTCTTGCCCCCGCTTTTGATGATTGCGAGCTACCACCACGTGCAGTAGTGTCCCTGGACGCAAGGGGAGAAGACCGTCTGGCCCTCGCAGGGGAAAGGTGTTCGCCTGCACCTTGTGCATTCTCGCGAAACCACCCCGAGCTGATGGAGAGCCTGGCGTCATGGCTAGAGGAGATGAGGCTGAGAAGGTTCAACTCGGATGAGAGGGAGAGGCTCGAGGCGCGCTGCCAGTCCATGGTGGAGGCAGGCTTCTTGAAACCCAGCTCAATGATGCAAGTCGAGCTCACTGGGCGGGTCAGCTTACACGCCGAGAACGCAACGTACGAACCTCCTCCGCCTGGTACGTCCTTGACAGACCAGATGCTGGGCATGCTACAAGCATCATCACGCAGCCAGCGGGAAGCCAATGTGGCGACCAGGGGTGAGTGGTCCAGTGCTGAAGAGCCAGATGCGAGGGAGTCCCGCACTCAAGCCAGCCTGACCTCAACTCAGTCAGACCCTCGCTATCCAGACCTCACGCTGAGGCAGGAGGCCGAGAGCGAAGCTGCCTTCAAGCTGGCCAGCGTACAGCCATGGGAGGGCATGGCAGTGAACCCGTGGGACCACCAAGATAAGGAGAGCAGCTGGACTCAGCAGCGCCTGTACATCGACCGCACGGGCTATGCTCGTCTGTGCACACTCTGCGAAGAGGGCGATGGAGGTGGTGTGGACGCAGGATTTGTGCGGGTCAAGTTCCCGCGATGTGGAGAATACAAGACCATCCTGGAGACGGAGCTACTGTGGCCCGACTTTACGTTGGTGGACCAGAAGGTTGACAAGGAGACGAAGATACCCTCAGAAACCTGGACCACGAGGCCGAGCGGCAGGAAGGACAACGACCAGGTCCCACTCCCTGACTGTGGTGCCCATCGGGAGGCAGGAAGGTACACGATGGCGAGTGTTCAGGAGGTCCTCAACACCCATCAGACGTACCCAGGAGTCGTGACGGGCAAGCTCATGTGGGACAAGGTGGCGCGCCAGTTCTGCGTACTCAGCGAGCACACTCGCGCCCAATGGGATCTCATGGAGCGCATGGTACGTCACACCATGGAAGGCGTCACCATCATGAACCCCATGGGCAAGATGACTGGCGAGTTCCAGCTGCCTTTTTACTATGAGAAGGACCAGCGCTGGCAGTACCAGCACCTAAAGTATGTACAGCGAGTGGACATCACTGACCTTCGAGCTCGTCTGAAGGTGAGGTACGACGTGGAAGCGACTGGTGTGGAGGGCGTGGATGTGAAAGTGATCCCGCAGCTCACGCTGTCAGACGCAGCGGACAAGGTGGGGAAGTTCTACCCGGTGACAGATGGGGAAGGAGGCAGTGGCGAGGTGTTTAGCACGAACGCTGCCGCCGTGGAGTACCTTCACCTGGGGGACAACCCGAGAGTGATGCTCGGAGCATGCAAGACAGAGGAGCAAGCACAGGACGCGCTGGACACTTATGGGGCCAGAAGAAACCCTCCAGTGCGCACATCCAAGACTCTCAAGACGTCGAAGACGGTCAGGGGGGATGAGGCAGGGCCATCTGGCTCCGCACCGCCACCATCTTCTGCACCGCTTCGTTTACGGCATCAAACCTGGCCCAACGGCGTCTTCGACCCTGCCATGTTGGATTACCACGCTGCAGTGTTCCAGGGCACCTACGAGCCGGAGTCGCCCACTCGCAGCGAGAACACAGCTGGAGAAGCCAACTGGCTGGACCTGGGAGAGATCTCGGAGTTCATGGCGCTGCAGGGACAGACGGTCTTCCTCATCCAGTACCGTTGCTTCATGGGCAAGATCGAGTTCCAGCTCGGGAAGCCCTTCGCGCAGCGAGGAAGGGGGGTGCACACGCAGCAACTCAGCAACCAGACCCTGCACCGGTACGCTTCCTCCGCAGGAGTGGGACGAAGGGAAGAGTTTCTGCCTCTGGGTGGGCAGTCGAAAGGCTGCACGGGAGGACTCCTCGGCACCTTGCAGAAACATATGACACATCTGGTTGATCGCACTCAGCTCTTGGAGATCGCCAGAAGCCATTTGAGCGATGGCCCACGGCAGGGCACCCTACGGGTTTTCAAGACCCGTGCCAACGCCCGGTCCAAGGCCGTGTATTACCTCTTTGAGGACAATCGCTACTACAGTGAGCAGGGGCCCAGCAGCATGGCGTTCACCTTGGAGTACCTCTCCTCAGGCACGCGCAAGTTTGACTGCTGCAGCTGGGAGACCTGGAACAAGGTGGCGGTGATGCACCGAGAACCATTGTCTGCGTTCACGTCCTCGGTGGGCCCGGCGTTGCTAGCTGAGGCACGTCGGGCAGAGGTGCAGGCGCGTCTTCGAAACGACTTCATGAGGTGCCTGGACCCAATCGAGGGAGGGGATGCAGGAAGTGAGGAGGGAGACGGCAGCATCTCAGGATACTCTTCCGACCTCGCGGCTGTTGAGGGTGTGAGCACTCACACGGGTCGCACCAGAACACCGTCGCCGCTGACAGAGGATGAAGACAGCGTGGAGGTCATCAGTGAAAGACTGGTTGGGCTGTCTGCCAGATTGGCGCACGGGGAAGCCGAGCTCGCGGCAAACCACCTCACCATGGCGGCTCTCTCGGAATCGATACAGGCGCGTCAGGCGATCATCAGAGAATATGAAGAGCGACCTCGTACTGCCCGCGCAACTGCGAGGATTGGAGTGGGAATGAGCACGCTTGGGCCAGACGGCCCGGGGCTTGATGGTCGTGGTGGCACGCAAGCCACGACCACGCCGACACCCTACTCTGGCCGAGTTCTCGGCGGGATATCAACCATGGGCTTGGAGTGCAACATGGCACAGAGACCTGAGCACCATTCAATCAACGACATTCTGGGATCCCCGGCACATTCCATCTGCACGCAGCAGACTGAAGCCGTGCCTCCAGCTGCACAAGAGCAGGACTTCTCCGTTTCATACGTGCCATCAACCCCGAGCTCTACAGCACCCAGCAGCCCGGAGCGTTCCAGTGGCTTCGTTGCGCATGTCGACACTCGACCTTCAGGCCAACCTGCAGCGCGCCCGCAGAGTCCAACTGGGGGTGCCGCACAGCAGAGTTCACCACGGGCTGGTCAGCGCAGGAGGAGATCTCCTAGCCCCGAGGAAGGCGCTCATCGTCAGGACGCGTCTCGCAGTCGGCATGCCGGCATGGGCGCGTCGCGGGCTCCCCAGAGACACCAAAGTTATGATGAGATCTGGGAGGAGAGGAGAAGGGAGAGCGCACTGGGGCCTTTTCAAGGGGGCACCGGGCCAGCTGCAGCCCGGCGCGCCCGTTACTGAGAAGCAGCCCCGGCGAAAAGCCGGGCACGCAGCCCGCCAATGATAGGCGGGCGAAGCGCACTCAGGTGTGCTTCCTGCTCGTGGGGGTGTTCGTGCGCTTGCATTGGCCGCAGCTGCCTCATTTTGCAGTGATGGCAGTATGGATGGCTATGGAGGTATTCAGGTTTCTTGGTGAGGTCGTCGCCTGCTGGGCATTCCACGCTGAGGCGCCCCGCAGAGCCATGGCACGCGCGTTGTGGGCCGTGCGCGCAACGCCACTCGAGCCATGGGCACATCAACAGGCGCCTCTGCGAGTGCTGTTGGCGCTGGCCAGGCACCTACTGCTGTTGGCCAAGGGCGCTCTTGAGGTAGCTGGGCTCCATCACGCTCGGCGTGGGCTGTGGTACGTGCCGTTGATACGGTTCTGCCTCGTCATGCTCGCCATGCACTTCACACACATGGTTGGCACTCTGGGGTGCGTCTTGACGGTTGGCGCCCACATTGTCCACCATGGGTTGCCATGCTCCGGCTCAGTTCAAGATGGTGGCGCATTCGCCGCGCTGGAGACTCAGGTGGGTCGCGCGCTGGCGGTCGCCCAGCGAATCTTGGCCGCCGGGCCGGCTACGCTGGCCGCTGTTCCGCGGCGCATGCAGAAGCCGCGCTTTGCCGCTCGACTGCAGCGCCTGCAGTTCACTGCCGCTTGCTACCGAGTGGCGCACTGTGTCTATGTGATATCAGTCTTGGCGCTGGTGGTCTACGTGTCTGCAGGAGGAGGCCTGGGCCGTATGCAAGGGGGGTGGAAGATGTTGACTTGCATACTGACCCTTCACCCTCCAGTTAAACCAGTGGGTACCGGCAGAATTTTAAAACTTTTGCTGCTGCTAGCGGTGGCTGCTTGGGTGGCCGTCGTGGCCCCTGGGGAGCCTCAGGGCGTGCTGACGATGGACACGTGCTCGAGCTCGCAGATCAGATCTGCCAGGACTGCCTGGGAAGACCAGAGGTCTTCGCGCCAATGGGACACCGGATGGGAGGCTATGGTGGCAGAGCAAGACGAGGTGCTCCCACACACGGTGCTGGACACGTTACAGCCAGGGGGCACGACCAGGGTCACCAAGGACGAGGCCGCGTGGCTGGACACCGAGCTCAATGCCACCTTTGGAGGACATCCCGAGTTCACCGAGGAGAATTGGGAGGAGATGCGCAACGTGGTAAGGAGGTGCAGCTACTGCTTCGCCAACAAGCCGCAGGACATCAAAGGCTACCATGGGGGCGCGACACATGCGACCTTCGCCATCCCTTTCAAGGACGAGACTAAGGTAGCTTACCAACGACCGAGGAAGTACAGCCCGGGAGAGCAGGAGATCATCGACCTGCACTGCAAGGAACTGCTGGAATATGGCTTCATCGAGCCGGCTTCGCAGCACTGCAGACACGCCAGCAACGTGGTGGTTGCGGGGAAGAAGGATCACGACACTGGACAGTGGACCTCGACGAGATTCTGCGTCGACCTCCGATCTACGAATCGGTTGTCGCTGAAGGATAATACGTTACCACACCGTCCAGAAGAGCTCTACCAGCGCGTGGCCAAGGCCAAGTTCAAGACTACCCTGGACGCGACCAAGGCGTTCCACCAGATTCCCATGACCACTGAGGAGGACAGGGACAAGACAGCGTTCTGGTGGGGCAACCAGCTTTATCGCTACACATCCATGCCGTTTGGAGCAGCTGGAGCAACCGCAGCCTTCATCAGGATCATGGACTACGAGCTACGTCACCTGCAACACTGCACGGTGGCGTACGTCGATGACGTGTGCATATACTCAGACACCGCTGAGCAGCACATCAAGGATGTGGAAGCCGTGCTTCGCACTTTGGGGGATGCAGGGATACGTCTGCATTCGGGCAAGTCAACCTTCGGGTCAGCCACGGTGGACTTCTTGGGATACCGCATCGGCTATAACACCATTGGCGCGCAGGACATCAAGTGCAAGGCCATCCAAGAGCTGCCCAAGCCCGAGGACAAAACTGGAGTACGCTCCATCCTTGGACTCATGAACTACTACAAAGGTCTGGTGGGGGAACCCATGGGACCCAACTACTCAGAGATGGCACGACCGTTGAACGACTTGCTCAGAAAGGAAGTGTTGGATGTCAAGGGAGCTTGGGGGAAGGAGCAGGACCAGGCATTGCAAGCATTGAAGGATGCCCTGTGTTCGGGGAGATGTCTGAAGCCCATTGATTACAGCAAGCCTATCTTCCTCTACACAGACTGGAGCAATCATGGCATTGGCGCAGTGCTGGGGCAGAAGGACGAGAATGGCGTAGAACACATCTGTGTGGTCATCAGCCGCTCGCTGTCGAAAACCGAGAGACAGTACGCGAGCTTCCAGGGTGAGATGCTGGCAGTGGTGTGGGCCATCCGCACGTTACGACAGTATCTGCACGGGGTCCACTTCACGCTGATCACCGACCATTCGCCGCTCACAACACTCATGGAGAAGGGTGACCTACAAGGTCAACACCTACGCTGGGCCATCAGCCTTCAGGAGTTTGAGTTCACGGTCCAGTACCGACCAGGTCCGAAGAATGAGAACGCAGATGTGCCATCCAGGTACCCACTGCCCAGCACCGCAGACGAGACTGGTGCCCGTTTGGATCGTGAAGGGGACCGAGCCAGGGAAGCGGGGCGTGCCGAGAGGCCAACGCTCTGCTTCACAGACGCCATTTGCTTGGAAGTGACCAGGGAGCCACCACTTGGCCCCGAAGTAAGCCCAGAAGCTCAGGTGGCCAACTACTGCGAGAACATGGTCAGGGAGCAGCTGGGGACCAGTGCAGTCCATCGACTGTTTGATGTGCACTACCAAGAAGAGCTGGAGTGTAACAAGGGGGTCATGTTTGACACTGACCACCCGGAAGTGGCCAGGTGCTCGGGCAGGTTGACTCGAGTCGCCTGGGATGCCCTCAGCCAGGTACGGCCGATCAGGGGTATGCATTCCGGAGGCTCACCAGCGATATACGGCGACGAGACCATGGAGGGTGGTAAGCTCAAAGTGCCGAAGAAGATCGACACGAGAGTGATTGACAAGAGCTTCTTCCAGGAAGCCAGAGAAGAGGGCGTGGTCTGCTATGAGCCGTGTGGGGGCCTGTGTGCTGGACTAGAGATGCTCTTGCGCTGCGGAGTTAAGGTTAACAAGTACCTCTACCAGGACATCTCGAAGTCCAGCCAGACGGTAGCCAGGGCCAGGTGCATGGCGCTCAGTCGCCGTCATCCTGACTTGTTCCGTGCCGAGGCAGCCCACTTGGAGCAACTGCCCAGCAACATCGAAGACACCAGCCTCATTGACCTTGTACATGCGGGGGCATTGGGCGGAGAGCAGTGGGTCATGGTGTGTGGATATCCATGCCAGGACCTGTCACCAGCTGGCAAGCTGGCTGGTCTGGAGGGCAGGCACAGCAGACTGTTCTACCAGGCAGTGCGAGTCCTCTCCACGCTGCAACAGCTGCAGCCTCAGAGACCGCCAGCATATGTGCTGGAAAACGTTTCTCCGCTGTCACACAAGGAGAACTCGAAGATCAGGAAGGAGGTGTTCCCCATCATCAACAGCGTGGTGGGCCAGCCGGTGTCCTTTGACGCGGCGCGCGCGGGATCATACGCGCATCGTCTACGAGCATATTGGAGCAATCTGTTCCAGAATCAGCAGTTCAATCTGGTGATGGAGCGGGTGGACAGACCACCAGACAGATACGTGCGCGATATTCTGCAGCGAGGCTGGAAGCCGCGCAGGGTCGTCACAGGAGACAGGAAGCCTCACTACACCGCCAACGTTGTAGGGGAGCCCATGAGAGTATTGCCAACCATCTTGGCGACGCAAAACTCTCGTGCTTTTCGCGCGCCTCGCGCAGGCACAGTGGTGAGGGAGGGAGATGATGATGAAGTGGGGGAGACCAGAGAGGTTAACCTGGACGAGAAGGCAGTGGCCATGGGGTACAGCGCAGGTGAGCTGCGCGCGGCACATGGCATGAAAGACGAAGAATTGGCAGGAGTGCTTGGCCTTGCTATGGACCGAAGAGCAATGGAGCTATTGTATGCGATTGCCGAGGTCAGCACGACCAAACTGCCGAAGAGTGAGGAGAGTGAGGAGGAGGAACATGGCACGCTAGTTGCCATCCCCATCGCGAAAGCCACCAAGGTGGCTGCCACCTCCGAGGACACGGCTGAGCCGGTGCGAGCCCAACTAGCAGAGTGGATCACCAGTTCCAGCGGCTACACCCAGCAAGTCGCGCGACGCCTCAGCCATCAGGACTGGGAAGAACGACTGCAACGCATGTGCAGCCAAGGACAGAAAGGTACACAGGGGCTAGGCACCGCCGACGCTGTTCCACGCCGCAGGCAGTGGAAGATGGCCTCCATGAAGCTCGCGGGCTACGAGGCACGTCACCGGCAGGCCTTTTCAAGACCTGGAGGCAAGCCAGCAGAGACGAGCTCAGCCCCAGAATGGGCACCAGTGACAAAGGAGAAAGAGATGAGGCTGCCTAAGCTGCCCGACACTACGAGAATGGTTGCCATGCTAGCCAGCGTAACCAACCAGGAGTCATTCCGAGAAAGATACCCCGATATACACGAGGACGAGCTATGCCTCGCGTGGATCAAGTCAGGAGGAAGAGTGGAGGTGCCCAAGGAGGAATATCACAGGGTAAGGAAGAGGGCAGCGCGTCACCGTTGGGACGAGCTCATGGGCGAGTTATACATGGTCACTGTCAGTGGTAAGGAGCTGCTGGTGCCCAAGCCCTGTGACAGGATTCAGTTGGTGCGTGAGTACCATGAGAGGACTGGCCATTGGGGCATCAGGCGGACATTGAACCTGTTGTGGCAGCGCCATTACTGGGCAGGCATCAAACAGGATGTGCAAGCAGTGGTCACTCAGTGCCAGACTTGCCAGAGGGTGAAGACGCACTATGCACGGGAGGAGGCGAATCTCACGCCGCTGGAGATCAAGTCCTTCATGTATCGCTGGTCCCTGGATTTAGCGTGGCCCACGAAACGCATCACGAAGGCTGGGAACCAACGCGTCTTGGTCATGATTGAGCACTACACGCGATTCGTCGTGTGCGTTCCAATCCCCGACAAGGAGGCCGCCACCATCGCCAACGCATTTCGCTATCATGTCCTATCCGTGTTTGGGGCGCCTGCAGAATGTTTGGTGGATGGGGGCACAGAGTTTGAAGGTGAGTTCTCTGCTCTATGCGAGCAGTGTCTCATTGACCGAAGAGTGACTTCACCGAGTTCCCCAGAGAGCAATGGCTTGACTGAACGGGTGGTACGCACCCTCAAGTTTTGCTTCAAGAAGATGGCCCTCGACAAGGGCCTGGACTTCGAGTGGGATGAGATGCTCTGGTCACTCGTACTCAGCTACAACGCAGCTAGGCAGCAGTCCACTGGAGTGGCGCCATTCACCTTGCTGTTCGCTCAGGAAGCCACGGTGCCACCGGATCTTCGTGCTCGACCCGAGTTGGACTTTGGGAAGCAGGAGGAGAAGACACTGGCTGATGATCTGTTACAGCGAGCCGCCATCGTGAAGAGGCTCATGGTACATGCAGGGTGCAACCTGGAGATCGCTCAGCACCGCGACACTTTACGGTACGAGCACAGGAGGAGTGGCAGTTACGAGCCGAAGCCGCACCAGTTCAAGGCAGGCGATTTCGTATATATACGACAACAACCGCGCTCTGGCATGGAGGTGGCCACCAAGTCAGCCATCCTGAAGATAGTCAAGGTGCAAAGAGATGGAGTGGTAGTGTTGGAGGACAGCACGAAGCTGCGGGAGAAGAGCACAGTGCAAAGTATTGCGCCATGTCACTTACAAGTGAAAGACCAGTACGACTGCAGTGCAGCCATTCCCAGCAAGCATCTCGCGTGTGAGGTGTGTATGCGGACAGATGGGGAGGCAGCCATGTTGCTGTGTGACACCTGTAACCGTGGTTATCACACGTGGTGTCTGAATCCGCGCTGGATGGAGTACCTGAAGGGGACTGGCAATGTCCCAAGTGCTTAGGTGGGACTGTGGTGGCAGCTGCCGCCGAGGTGAGCGCGTCAATCGTTGACAAGATGGCGGCCATGGAGTTGCAGTTGAGAGAGAAGCTGGGATCAGATGTGGTATTGTTGCCTGCAGACGTGGGTCCACATCGTGCAGTGAGGCCGGGACGTGAAGACCCATGGCAGGCGCTGAGCTCGCGGCAGATGCTCAGCAGAGAAGGGAGCATGGGGGATCTTCCTGACAGAGTGGCCTGGGGAAGCCAGGAGGAGCTCAGCAGAGTGATCACCGAACTGATGCCAGGATTCTGGCATGAGGGCCATCGTACCATCTTGAGCAGGAAGTGTGCAGAGCAGCACGCTCGCGCGAGAAGTCTCCGCAAGACGTCCACGGTGCAGGCCATGAGCCCCGAGGAAGTGCAGAAGAGAGGAGATGTCACCCAACTGAGCAGAGCTCAGGTGAAGATTGCCAGTCAACTGGATTGGGGCTTAGAGTTGGTGATGACAGTTCCTCAGGAGGTCAGGCGTTTGGCGCACGAGGTGACTTGGGAGAAGATCACACAGGTATGGGATCCTTGGGCTGGCACAGGTGTCATTGGCAAGGTTATGTCACTGGAGTGGCCTCATCTGAAGGTCATGAATAATGATTGGAATCCGCAGTTGAAGTGGCACGAAGCCCTTAATGCTTTACAACCGGGCAATTATCGAGCCTGGAAGGAGAAGTATGGGGTGTGTGACGCAGTGGTAACTTCACCCTGGTTCGCAGTGCTGGATATTGCGTTGCCGTTGGCAGTACTGGCCAGCCGAGTGGTGGCTTGTATTCATGTGCCATCGCACTACATGACAGATATGACAGAGAGCAGGGCACAATACTTTCGTAAGCTGTGTCACGCTGGACGTTTACATGTGATTGGGCATTTGGAGCATGGACCTATTGGCAGAAGATGCATGTGGGTCATGGTGTTTCGCAACCCTTTGACAAGAGCCAGGATGTTGCGAGGAGGAGAAGCTTCTGGAGTGGGTATGTTTACCTTCAGCATGGGCAAGTTCGCAATGGATGGCGTTACAACAGAAGATGCTGAGCAAGCTCTTGTCTAATGTCTGTGCTACCGGTGGCAGCTACAGATGGGGGATGTTGAGAAAAAGAGCTTGCACAAGTGGTGAGAAGAGATAAAGAGATATCAAAAATTTTGAGATTTTGTATAGTCACAGTAGCAAGATAACTGTGCAGTCATATAAGGAAACATATGCAAAGTCGAGCTTGTGTTGTATAGGCACTGACAATAAGTAAGACTGTCTAGTAGTAGGGCTAGAGGGTTGTGCTTTGTGTGGACGCTTCGTGCATAAGTTCGCGACAGCTGTCACAAACCACGGCTTATCGTGTACCTCAGCCGGGTTGTGACACTTGCTGTAGCAGTCTCTGTGACGAACGTATGACACGCGCAGTACGATACGCGCGAGGAGTTATGACAGTGACGAGATACGGAAATACGGATGGGTGTTACACTTGTTTGGAGATAGCGAGAATAAGTAGGGCGGCGTAGTGAGAGTGAGCAGACGCTCATTTTTGTTTTGCCTTCGTAACAGTGATTCCGAGAATAACCAGGACTCGCTTAAGACCGCGAAAACAGCAGTGTTATGAGATAATTAATGAGATACAGTATTCTTATGCTTGTAAAGATATACATTTGTGGACTTGCCCTTGTGCGACTGCGTCAGAACTGTAATTAACAGTCTTTTTCATGTTGAGAAAAAGAGCTTGCACAAGTGGTGAGAAGAGATAAAGAGATATCAAAAATTTTGAGATTTTGTATAGTCACAGTAGCAAGATAACTGTGCAGTCATATAAGGAAACATATGCAAAGTCGAGCTTGTGTTGTATAGGCACTGACAATAAGTAAGACTGTCTAGTAGTAGGGCTAGAGGGTTGTGCTTTGTGTGGACGCTTCGTGCATAAGTTCGCGACATTATGCGTTGAAGTCCATTGATCGAACATCGTCGTTGTCCATTGTATCCGACCAGTGCCTGTAATGGCCAACGATGGCATTGGTAGTGCGTCGACCGACGTTGGCATTGCTTCTGCATTGACCTATGTGCCGTCGACCACCGAAGACATCACTTGCTACAATGATCTACATGTTGTCGACACGTGTAGTGCATGTCCAACATCGACCATGACCGTGTCGTTACCTATCATCATATGTTGGTATATTATATCATTGTCGCTCTATGGGGTGTACCCCATTATCAATAAAGGTATAGGGCCAATTTTTGTTGACTAATTCACAGCACCACCGCCGACAGCACTACCGAAAGCGCCCCCGACAGCGCCTCTAAAAGCGCCCCCGACACCAACACTATACCGACATCAAAACCAACACCAACACCACAGGAATACCCTGTCAAGAAAGGCTGCATGATTGATACTATCAGTTATGGGCACCCCACATGACATGCCAGTGTGAGATGATTGCTTGTACACATATTCTTCTGAGTGGACCGATATAAGGCGGGGATCAATGGATCCAAATCAGCTTGGCATGCCCCGTTCACGCCCGGAAAATCGGAAGGCCAATTACTCAGTACTCTTACGTTTTGGACTTGCAAACGTGCATGGTGGTGAGAGCCAGGGTGGTGAGTCAAACATAGGCATACATTTTAAATCATTGCAGCATTGCTTCGTGGAGAGTACGCCTCTTCGTACACACTTTCTGTACATATCCGTCCCCTGTAGGGTCTCTGACTTCGGCAACCATCCTTGGACGCCTTATCATGCAAATGTGGGATTTATTGTGATAACTTTTCACGCCTTCACTTCACTTTCTTCATCTGCCGTATAATTGCTGACGAAGTCGTACTCCATCCCTGCTATCGATTCTTCGATGGTGACTAAGCATTCCCCGACACTTGCACCCTGTCCACAAACTATGAATTATCAGCATGCTTTGCGCTTTGGGTTTGTGGTCTTTGTGGCTGCGCGCTCTGTTGATCAGATGAAGGAGTTGCTGTCCTTTAATTGATGTAAAATGCCAGCATAGGATACAAATGCACAAAATCAAGAGCGTATTCTGCAATAACGCGAGCATCAAATAAGCGTTGCCTGGTCGGTTACCAATGTTCCCTCCAAGCTTGAGAGGAATTGGAGCTTTACTGCTGAGCCTAATATGAGGAGATATGGAGTTGGGTCACACACCATGGCGTGTAATCTTTTGCAATGATTACCTTGCAAAGGAAGACATCAACTGGGGCTGACAATCGATTGCTTCATACTAAAGTGATTTCATTTTGGGTGGTGTACTGTGCCACGGTGTCACAGCCAAACTCCACTCCAAATAGTATACACCTTGAGTGCGATGGAAAGACAGAGGGAGTATGCACCTTGAGTGCGATGGAAAGAAAGAGGGAGTGTGCACCTTGAGTGCGATGGAAAGAAAGAGGGAGGATGCACCTTGAGTGCGATGGAAAGAAAGAGGAGTGTGTGCACCTTGAGTGCGGTGGAAAGAAAGAGGAGTGTGCACTTGAGTGCGGTGGAAAGAAAAGAGGGAGTGTGCACCTTGAGTGCGGTGGAAAGAAAGGGAGTGTGCACCTTGAGTGCGGTGGAAAGAGGAGTGTGCACCTTGAGCGCGGTGGAAAGAAAGAGGGAGTGTGCACCTTGAGTGCGGTGGAAAGAAGAGTGTGCACCTTGAGTGCGGTGGAAAAGAGGGAGTGTGCACCTTGAGTGCGGTGGAAAGAAAGAGGGAGTGTGCACCTTGAGTGCGGTGGAAAGAAGAGGGGTGTGCACCTTGAGTGCGGTGGAAAGAGGGAGTGTGCACCTTGAGTGCGGTGGAAAGAAAGAGGGAGTGAGCACCTTGAGTGCGGTGGAAAGAAAGTGGGAGGGAGCACCTTGAGTGCGGTGGAAAGAGGGAGGGAGTGTGCACCTTGAGTGCACAATGGAGCACAACCGGGTTAGCGCAGTGGTTACCTTACTCATAGCCGCCACCAGCTGCGTGTGCGCCGCATCAAACTCGCGCAGCAGCGAGATTGTGTTCAGAACCGCCCACCGCACCTGTCTCGGGCACCAATATACTTGTGCGCTGGTGAGTGTCCAAAAGCCCGCATGGATGCGCAGTGCAATGTACTGACCGTCATCCATAGGCAGAGCCAATCATATGCTCTGAGGCCAAGCAAGCATCAGGACTGAAGGCATTGCAGTCAAAGCGTTGCCAGCTGCACCCAATTCTACCTTTGCATGACGGGCGCCCCCCTTCACGCATCGACTCGCCCTTACCCTTGCCCACAGGCAAACCAGCACCGATTTGACATCACCTCATTCCTAGCCTGGCCTAGGGGAGCCGGCAGTTGTGCACACACAGCGAATGACGCACGAGGTAAAACCCAGGTCCAATAAAACTTGCGAGGGCACACAACTGGTCAACACACACGGGCACATGCTCTCTGACATAACAAGCACACCTGCCCGTCCGCCTTCTTCTGAGTGAAGCCGAGCCCCTGCATGAAGCTGTCAAGCTGCTGAACATCCGACAGGCCTCCCTCCGCCTGGTTTTGACAGCCCCCCCCACCCCATACCAACACAAGCAGTCCTCATTTCTGCTCTGCCAACAAGTCCAAGTTCTCCGGTCATATGCTCGACTTTGCTTTCACTCAGAAACACTTAGATATCTAACCGTAAACCCCGCAATCATTTTCCTGACGAGCCTACGAGGGCGAGCTGCAGGAGCAGCGTTTCCGGCCTACCTGCTCAAATTTCAAGTACTCCACTGCCACCCCGGCGAGCGCCACACAGCTAAACCTGTCCACGCTCCTTGAGGCGATCTTGCCCGTGGCGACCTGTAAGCCGCAAACCCCCGGCAGACCCCTTCAGGTCACCAAGTTCAAACAAGAGCAGACGCCCATACGGCTGAGGGATCCCCTCCACACCCAAAACCGAAGCATAGATTGTTGGTACCCCCATCCCAGAGCCAAGCCAAGGCTGCATTCGAGGCGCCAGGCACTGCTCTCACGCCCGGCGGCTGCGCACTGAGGGCGCTGCGGGGGGTCCCCGAGACAGCTGAAGCGTGAGGGGCCGTGGATGGGCGCTGATGGCAAGTCATGCCCAGTCATAGCGCAAGTCTAGGGAACCCTCGGCGTAGTCACTCTCCTGTGCTCCCCCCTGGTCTCCGTGTCTCTAACTCTAGTCTCGTCTTCCATCGCTATCTCCACCGGGGTGTGGTCGACCTCCGCAGATGTTTGAAGGAAGGAGGCCGGAATATGGGTCGTAGCAGGCTCCGAGGAATTGACCCGCACTGACTGAGGGGATGACCGGACGACGCGAATTGCAATGAGCTGCCAGACAAACTCAGGGCGATCGGCCGAAAGGGTAGACCCACCTCCATCTGCATTGCCTCGTCACAGAACAGGCAGCCGGCCTGTACATTCAGTGCGCCGTACTTCTGCAGCGCCTCCCAGCTGGACAGGGTGTACCCCTGTACCCGCGCCCTCAGACACCACGGTGCTCCCCTCTGCATAGGTCCCCCCTCCAGCCGAGGATGGTGGGACGTAGGGCCTCAACCGGAAAACGACTCACATCATCTCAGAGGGTGCTCGTAAGGGAGCATTCTTCGAGACCAGCCATGCAGAAGCACACTTGCAGGTCACCTGTCACGATGGCATCTCGCAGCAGCGATCTTCCCTCCGTTTGTGAATCAGTTAGGCAGCAGCAGCGACCTGGATCTAATGCACCTCTTGGCCACGCCGAGAGCGGACCATCAAGGGCTCTGGCTACGGATTGGCCGCCCCATAGCAGCTCAGAGGCGGCATCGACCATCAAGGGCTCTGGCTACGGATTGGCCGCCCCATAGAAGCTCAGAGGCGGCATCGACCATCAAGGGCTCTGGCTACGGTTGGCCGCCCCATAGCTCAGAGGCGGCATCGACCATCAAGGGCTCTGGCTACGGATTGGCCGCCCCATAGCAGCTCAGAGCATCGACCATCAGGGCTCTGGCTCGGATTGGCCGCCCCATAGAAGCTCAGAGGCGGCATCGACCATCAGGGCTCTGCTCACGGATTGGCCGCCCCATAGAAGCTCAGAGGCGGCATCGACCATCAAGGGCTCTGGCTACGGATTGGCCGCCCCATAGAAGCTCAGGCGGCATAGACCATCAAGGGCTCTGGCTACGGATTGGCCGCCCCATAGAAGCTCAGAGGCGGCATAGACCATCAAGGGCTCTGGCTACGGATTGGCCGCCCCATAGAAGCTCACAGGCGGCATCGACCATCAAGGGCTCTGGCTACGGATTGGCCGCCCCATAGCAGCTCAGAGGCGGCATCGACCATCAAGGGCTCTGGCTACGGATTGGCCGCTCCATAGAAGCTCGCAGGCGGCATAGACCATCAAGGGCTCTGGCTACGGAGTGGCCGCCCCATAGAAGCTCACAGGCGGCATAGACCATCAAGGGCTCTGGCTTCGGATTGGCCGCCCCATAGAAGCTCACAGGCGGCATCGGGGTTCTCATGCGGTGGCATATCCCGGCGCACGCTGTGGAAGGTGGTGTGAAGACCAGTAACGGGATCGTAGCGGGCTGCTGCGCCGAGGGCCTCTGCCGAGGCGGGGAACGCGCACCTTAGGGAGGATACCCAGGAGATACGCGCAAAGGAAGTGGCCGGCCTCGTGATTTGCGACCCTCTATCGCCAGTCCCCCCCCCCAAACAGCCCCGTTTACGCTTGGGCCGCAAGCCGAGGGCACGTCTCAGTCTCCTCGACCGCGGCGGCCCGCTGTGAGCATGCGCCCGCGCGAGGCGGTCGCAGCAGATTGCATGCTGTGCCCCTCGCACTAGGTGAGAGCAGAAGGGCGCGTTGCAATCACCTCGCGGTATTCGGGCGATATGGCGCGCCCACAAGAGTCCAGCAGCAGCGCCTCTGCTCCCCCCGCATTGAGCACCTGCCGCCACAGAGCCCCCCTCTCGGCGCTTAGGGTCCGCGGCTGCGGGCGGATGGTACCCGCGGATGGCACCCACGTGGGCTGAATATTTTAGCGGGGTAGCTACAAGCGCGGACAGGCGGGAGGTTGGCCTCTCGCTGCTCCTGGGGGACTCTATAGAAGGGACCTCATTCTGCGCGTCGCCGGGAAGTTCTAGACTGTTCTTGAGCGCCCGAGTTTGTCCAATTTGTTGCGCTTTCACTCAGATCAGCACAAACCAAAGCGCATGCATCGCGACAAGCATACAGCGGTCACACTTCTGCCGCCGCAACACTTGCTGACTTCCCTTATGCGGCGCATCTTAACTTCAGGAAGGCGGGCGCGCATCAGGCGGGTGTGATAACCGTTGAGGGCTCTGAGGTCAGATCACGGGTCAGGCCTTAATCTGCAGCGCCTGAAGCTCGTCGCAAGACGCCTTCTGTTCCAATGGACGGCCAGGTTGCACGACATCGAGCATACTCGCAAACTAAACTCATCACCGATCGCTTGAAGTGGCGAAGAAAGTAGTGGGGCGCTCCGCGAGGCCGACCACCCGAGGCAAGCACGGCATCAAGAGAGCACTGTGCAACGCATGCGCCGGGCGAGCTCCACTTGAGCGGTATTTGGATGTAGGAATTTGGCACCCTAGGAGCGCACGCAGATTCTGGAGGGGATAGCCCGACTGCCTCTGCCTCTGCCACAGCTGGCTACTCGAGAGCTGCTCGAGAGCTGCCCGCTGCTTTGCGGTTTGGATTCAAGCCGTTCCCTGCTTCCAGCACTGTATCCGAGCCGCTCGCTGCTGCTTTACTTTAGGTGCAATGCGACGAGCTCCACCTGTGGAAGCGGGATTGTGGATGACATTGGAACATGACGCACCTGGTCCACCGTCTTGAAAGTAACGAGACCGAATAATGCCCGAAAAAAGTCTCCGGCGCCTATAATCACAGTGCATACCTCCATCCCGCTCCGAAAGTTTAAACGAGCCAAAGCAGCACTCGCGTATGTTCTGCATGCACCTGCAGAGCTCCAGGGACTGCGAGCTGGGAGTGTTGAATGCACGAAGAACCCTCATCTTGGAGTGTTGAGAACGTTATAGTGGTAAAGTTGCTGCGAGCAGGTACGATCGAGGCTCCTCGCCGCTTGCCAAGGAAAGAGCAAGGGGTGTGCGCAGTGCAGGGAGGCGGTGTCAATCAGGGTGAGCCCGCACTTATTTCTTGGAGGCGCTCACACAAGACGGGGCGTGTGGCTCCCCTGTGCGCTGGTTATGGTCTATTCGGCTCCTGAGCGCTGGGCGGGAAGAGCGAGCCGCTCTTACAGAGATTCTCAAAACGTTTCACTCCAATTTGGCTTTGGAATCTCTGGTTCTTCTTTCGAGGGTAAGTCAACAGCAAGTCGGGAAGTAGCGAGGGTAAGTCAACAGCAAGTCAGGAAGTAGCGAGGGTAAGTCAACAGCAAGTCAGGAAGTAGCGAGGGTAAGTCAACAGCAAGTCAGGAAGTAGCCTGCTTGCTCGAGAAGGCCCATGCCCTCTTGCTCTGCAGGGTGGCACTCGGCCAGGTTTTTCCAAGAGGTGGGTACTGAAGATTTCAGTAGAGTCGGGCTGTGAGAGAAAATACCGCCGAAACTGCCGAAATACGTCATACGTGAACCAAGAGTTGCTTGATACGGCAGCACTTGCTCCGCGCGCTCACTCACTAATAACTGTTTTCGGGGAGCGCACCAAGGTTGAATGCAAATGCGGCACCAACAGTGGCGATGGCGGACACGGTGGTAAGCGTTTGGCGAACTCCTGCAATTTTCACCCCGTGTGCCGCCCCCGTGGGCCTCTGGCAAAGCGCAGGGTCGACCTAGGCCGTGTTTGGGAGCTCGTGACATGTGAGCGATGCCACACCGCTGCATGACATACATTCCTACTATAGTTTAGGGTTGTAACCCTGCGCAACTTGGCCGTTCGTGCTCGAAATGGTATCCTCGACACAGCGGTTCGGCGTAGAGAAAGCGCGCTTCGTGTGATTGCGCTGAGAGCCAAAGAAAGAGTCGAGGGCTAACCGCGTCCAAAATGCGAGAGCAGGGCGAGACGTTTCTCACGGGCATGATGCCCGATGCGGGCAGAGGAACCCTAAGAGCAACACCTGTAAGAGTCGAGTCCGTTGGCGACAGGAGCTGAAGTGGCTCAATTTTGTTCAAGCGGAGATCTGCGAGAGAGTACTCAGCTTTTGGAATCTACATCCGGTCCAGCCCCACAAAACCGAGTCACACTGTTGAGGTGAACACGGACGTGGTACTTGGCTGTTCGAGCGATGAGTGGAAATGCAAAGCGAACGCAGTTGGGTGCGGTAGTCAGGTGCACCGCTCCCCATCGCTCAGAAAATTGTAAGGTAGGTGCAGCATTGCTCGACGTCGCATGGACAAAAAGCGCTCGCACAAAAGCACACGCGGTAAGTGAGCAAGGAGGCTCCGCAGAGTCCTCACTTCTTCCAGCGCACAGCTATTCCCATGAAGATACTCGACAGGATCCTATCTTCGGTAAGCACGTAGTGATGCAAGGGAAAGTTATTTCACTCACGTATTTTTTCATCATACAAGTTCTTACCTGTCGCGCCCCGCCAAATGCGGGAAAATGACCTTCACTCTTCAATAGATTGAGAGCATCAACTGCGCGCTTCTCTGCTGATTCTTTTTTATCGATCTCATTGCCGTCCACTGTGTCTTCACCTCCACTTAAAGATAGCATTGCTGCATTCTGCGTACATGAAAACGTATCAACTTTCGCTACGGGTTGGCTGTTTTCAATATCGCTTTTCAACTGAAAGATTCTTCGTGCCGTTGAAACGAGATGTGCTCATCATCACGCCACACTTGCTATCACTAGCATGGTCACAATAGCTACCTCTATCGCTATCGTTGCATTATCGTTGTATTATGGCGAAGCTCGCTAGTTTGAGGACAAAAAACTACTGTTTTGCCAGTATCGCTACACGTGTTTGGTGCATGACGTTCAAGGTGAAACGTGGCAGGCAAATGTGACAGGTATAAGCAGTTTCGTTCCGAATCAAAAACAAAATTCCGAGTGCAAATCACACATCGTGACATCATAGTTATGCAAGTACAAAAAACACGAGATTGAAAAGAGCAACTTTAGATTTGCGTACCAGGTTTTGATCTATCTCCTTTAAGGTTTCCTTCAGATCTACAGGGGGTCTGGAGGATACAGCTGACTGCGTATCTTGACTTGTACTTTCGGCAATTACCCCAAGTCCTCTGCGCTTTTGATAATTCAAGGAGATCGTGCACTGAAGTCTCGGATTTTGCACGCGCGCCACCTTGGTTGACGCCTTAGAGAAACTCTTCCCAAGGAAATGCGAAGCAGGCGGAAGCCGGCAGTCGCAGCCCGTATACGCAGCGCGTGGGCTACCGACCTGCTTAAGATTTGCATGCATTGTCCTTTGCAGCCCTTTCTGTATGTCCACAACTGTAGCGGGTGTTCTCTTTTTGGAGAATATTTGCTCTCCCAAGGAACACTTCAAATGTTGAACATCGATTTGCGGAATTCTTCGCTAACAATCATGGCAAGAATGTAGAATCCCTCGCCTGAGGAGATCTCGAGATTCGCACAAGTGGATGTCTAATTGAATGCCACGTTCTCAATTGAAGGTCAGCAATCACACGACAGTCGAGACTCGAGAGCAGTGAACCTTCCGAAGCCGTTTATAGATCAAATATGCCCCCGCCCCGCCCCGTCTCTCCACGAACACATACCGATTAAGTCAAGTCTTGCGAAAATACCCATCGCTCTATATTTATACTTATGAATTTGGTGTCTCTGCGTTGTTCGGACCAATCTACCCGTGGATGAAGGCGGGGACTCAAGTGCAAGTGATATGGAAGAGTAGAGCGTAACAGTATGCGTTTCCGTTTGAATAAGTTTGTCACGGGGGATGCAACTTTGACCCCCTATATAAGGGTGACTGTTGTCCGCCTTCTTCTGTCACCCCTCACTGTGTTGTGACACTCTGTTGTGTCACTAGCCTCATTGTCACCGACCGCTAGGAATATTAAAACACTCACGGTATTCTAATATTCACCTTAGTATTGTATATGAAACCCTGAGTCCACGGCTTCAGCTTTCTCTCTGTGAAAGCCTATAATAGATTACAACTGTATATATTTCGGCTTTCCCGTCAGGTTTGGGCGACACCACTTGAAGCGGTGGTCTTTTCTTTTCGGTCCCTCCTATGATCATCGCATCTCCAGCGACTCCCGCAACTCCCAACGGTTTTCACGTATCGCGTTTACTAAAATTTGGCGCCTCCAACCGTGGCATCTCCAGCCTATTGCACCACCAGTACTCTTCCTTTCTCCGATTCGCAGATTCATTTCCTGGCGTGACGTACGTCGCCAGCATCTCCGACGGCATCTCCAGCTCACCATCATTTCGAATTACTTCCTCCCCAACGCATGAGCTCCGCAACACGTCGGTCGCTTGGCAGCGCTCTACGCGTCGCTAGAGCTGCATCATCTAGGGACACACCTGCACCTACGGGCTCTTCTTCACCTACGCCGTCTCATCGCGCTGGCACTCCGTCATCGCACGAGTCCCAGGACCACGACCCCATCGTGCGCATGTCCACTTAGTTTGGTGAAGAAACCCGCGCCACTCTCCCGTGCCCCCACCGCTGAGGAGGTCTACAACGACGAATCAGTTTGGCTATCCACACATGTGAGGGCATCTACCGCTCACGGTTACAGTACAGTGAGCGGTTGGATTACGCCTCACACTACAATGAAGAGCTTTGCCGCCTTTTACGCACTTATGGCTACACGGCTGCTGCTGGATTATCTCTGGACGGCGAAGACGCCGAGACTGACTTCACCGTCCTTCTGGCGAACTTGGCCCACGTCCTCTCCCCCATTTCGCACTTTGAGTTCGACAAGCTCATGGACCTGGGCCACGAGTTATACGAGTACCACATGGCCCTCAACGAGCTCATCTTCGTGATTCTTCCGACTGTCTTGAGGGGCACTGCCCCGTCGCCCTTCAGGAGGAATCTGCACGCGTATATCCTCACGATGGTCGCGCGGCTCTGCAGCGGCTTCGCTTCCACGTGGAAGGCATCGGCGACCCCGACTCCAACCGCTACTGGTCGAAGCTGCGCGCATTGATCATTGACGAGGCCAACGACCCCGCCCCCCAGCTCACGGTATTCCGCAAGCGTGGCGGACAAGCACAAAAAGCTCCACTCCGCGTACAACGACGTCAACAGAGTGGAGGATCTTCGACACGTGCTGAAGCAATCTGCGGCGGTCTCCCCCCACGTCACCCCCTTATATCTGGTGGTGCTGCGCGAGCTCACCGCCGGTGCGCGTTTCTCTTTCTCCTCCTTGTCCTTACGCATCTGCACGGTGCACAGGGATCGATGAGGGGGGGCTCGCTCGCCTAACCACGCCCCCGCCGCCTACCTCCGGTGGTGGCTACAGCCGTACTGCTGCAGGCGGCGGACGCGGTGGTGTGGGAACCGCCATGGCGCTCCGCAGCGAAGGATGCAACCGTATTGCTGACAGCAATATTGGTGCACCCTCAAACGCACAACCTCTGATGTTAGCTATGCGCAAAACGCGTGCTGCACATCATGGGTTTGGGTACTTGCAAACCCAAACCCAAACATGCCAAAAAGCAAAGGGCTTCCGGTGAGTTCCAGCGCACGTAACTTTGCAAAAGTACTACTAAGATATATATTTTTTAGTTGCCAAAGGCCTCAAAAGCCTTGTGCACGAAGCCATCAATTTATTTCTTTGGTAAATTTATCGGGTTTGTGTTCGAGTTTACCCAAACCCAATACATGCCAAACTGAAAAGTAATTCCCGTGCGTTATAGCGCGCGAAACTATGCACAAATATTTACAAGACATATATCATTCAGTTCTCAGAAGCTCAAGGCCTGAGATAACTTGTTGGCAAAACCATCAACTTATTTCTTTGGCAGATCTATTGGGCTTGGGTTCGAATGTTTCCAAACCCAATACATGCTAAACAGCAAACGGCTTCCCATGCGTTCTAGCGCACGTAACTGCGTAGAAATATTGCCAAGATATCTATCGTTGATATACTCGAAGCACAAGGTCTAAGAAAGTCTGTGCGCAAAATTGTATAACTATTTCTTTGACACATATTTTAGCGTGATATTCAAACTCATAAATCTGGGTCAAAGAAATCATATGTTAACTTCGCGCACAAGCTATCGCAAACCTTGCACTTCAGAAATGTGAAATATATACATCTTATCAATATATTTTGCAAAGTTACGTGCGCTGGAACTCACGGGAAGCCCTTCGCTGTTTGGCATGTTTGGGTTTGGGTTTCAAACCCAAAAGGCATCATGCCAGCACGCGGCCGTCTTTAATATACTCAACGGCTTGCCATATGCTCTTGAGGGTGCACTGATATATTGCTATGAACAATATCACTGCCAAGTTTCGTGAGAAGATTCTCACGAAAACCTCTATTGTGCAAAGCCGCAAGTGGTTGAAACCATCTCACACCGCACCAACTTAGCTTGCAGTCGAGACTGAATGCTAAGCTGATGCGGTTGCAGATGGGGCCAGTCGATAGCTCAAACACATGGCACCCAGGGGGGGGGGGTCAAAATGACCATCTAGGGTATTTGGGTATTGCACGGGGAGTTTACCAATGTATGCTACCGATGTTAATAGCAATATTACCTATTTCGATGTTGCTGAAAACGATGATGAAGTCCGTTTTGGCCGGTTCGATTCGATTTGGGATGTGAATTGGTGTTAAAGTCAGGGGGTGTAGGTAAAATAGTTAGGGTTTTATCATATAAATGCACTTTAGGGTTGTAATGTGACATCCCATGACATGTCATATCGATGCCAAATCGATATCGAGTCGATACCCAACTGTTTTACGTCTGTGATGACCACATAAAAGGCGAGACACTCAGTATTTGAGCTCATTTTTCACAATTCACTTAGAGCACGCAGCAGTGAACCCTAACAACAAAATTATCATAAAGTTACATTATTTGACCCAATATTACATTTTAGAATGCCATTCAAGAAGAAAAACAGATACGGAAGGTATTCTAAACTAGGCCCACAAGCAGGTGCTCAAGAAGAGCCAAGTGAGCCGGAGGCAGAAGCTGATGAGCCCCCATTGCCCCAGACTCGCGCGCGCGCTCCACCTGTAAGCAACGCGCAAGCAGCTGCTCAGCTCCGT
This sequence comes from Cymbomonas tetramitiformis, assembly GCA_001247695.2. Taxonomy (NCBI): domain Eukaryota; kingdom Viridiplantae; phylum Chlorophyta; class Pyramimonadophyceae; order Pyramimonadales; family Pyramimonadaceae; genus Cymbomonas; species Cymbomonas tetramitiformis. Next base: position 24,352 of record LGRX02035696.1, read on the forward strand.
ATGAGAACACAACTGGATATTGCAGAGGGACAAATAAAGACAATATCAGAGCAACTATCAGAGTTGAGAAGACAGCTTCAAGAAGAAAAGGAAAAAAATCACCGATGCAAAGTGCAAGTGCGCCTGTGGAAGTCAAAAGCGCAACAGGGGCCAAAAGCACAGAAGCGCATCATACGGCGCAAGGAGCTCGCGCAATACTCACACAGCCCGTTGGACAGAAAGAAACACCTGCGCCGTATGACGGCCGACCTGGACAAATACATTAAAGCCAAATTCAATGTTTATGCTGACGCTCAGGAGGCGATGGTGGCCCTACTCGAAGAAGATTCAAAGTCAGTACATGTGCAGAAGCTACTCACCACGCTAGCGAACAGGCGTCCAAACCTCACTCAGGCAGCACAACGTGAAGTTGTCCGACGTATTGAGGCACACTGGACTACGGACGGAGTTAGGCCTGGCCATCCGCCTTCGATGCAGAATACCCGAGCGTCCATATCAGTATCTCATCAACTCGCTCAGTCACACATACAATGAGAGCAAGCAAGAATACGAGAAGACTTTGATAGCACCAGGAGTTCATATGCCCTCCTTGGGCAAGAACGCAAGCAAAAACAAGACTATAAAACTTATGAATCAATACTTTCACACTGCACAACCCGAGGCCCTGTTATTGGGAAGTGTGGAGGGGGTTACACTTTCATTTAAGGAAGCTCTGGTGGCGTACTGTCGGGAATACTCACCAGAGTCCACGGCTATCAGCGTGCAGCTCGCTGGCGACAGTGCCGGTGTTTTCCGTGGCGTGTCTCAGACCACTGTTGCTTTCAAAGTCGTCCTGCCACACGCAGAGCTCGACCCCAACTTCCACGGCCTCAACTCCCCATTCAGCAGTCAGTCCGTCCTGGTTTTCGAGGGGAAGGAGGCATTTCACGAGGTGAAAGATGCGATGGGCCGACTTCTAGAAGAGCTAGACGACATACAACAAAACGGCATCACCGTGGACGGCAAGTGTTACACCATGACAAAGAAGGGAGGGGGTGATATGAAGTGGATTAATATGATGCTCGCTTTATCTACGTGCGCGCACACTTATGCGTGTTCCTATTGTGAGTGCCCTCAAGATGAGTTACACTTGACAGAGAAGCTGCACAAGACCCGCACTCTTCAGAGTATTCTCGAAGGCGCGCACGTCCATCACGAGGGGATGGTGTTCCCTTGGGTATGCCCCTACTGCACGAAACAGTTCGAGACAAAGGAAGACCTACTCAACGAGCCCCCGCCTTCTTCTGACAAGAAGCGCCTGGAATATCAAATCAAACACAAGGGGAGTATGTGGCACCGCACTCCGATTATTCCGGGTTTACCTCCCGAGGATTACGTCGGTGACGTTCTGCACTTCGCTCTTCGTGAGGTTCTCCACTGCATAGAAGTGACGGTGCGGCGACGCTGCACGACACAGGAGAAAATTGACTTGCTAGCTGAATTTCTCAAACGCAGGGTGAAGTGCCATAGCAGGGTGAAGAAGGTGAAAAGGAAGCAAGGGGTGAAGGAGGAAAAGACTCCCAATATTATCGGGAGGGAGTGCTCCCTTACGATGCATCACAGTGAAGAAATGGTACGCACCGTGATTCCAGAAGCTGATGGGCAGTTCGCGAAAGCGATGGCGGTATGGCGTTGCCTCACCCTTCTGTGGAGAGAACTTACAACCCGGTTAGCACTGGATACACCGGATTTCAGGCAACGAAAAGCACACGCACTACGTCAAAAAGCGAAAGACTACATAGCAGCAATCACAGCAAACGGGTCAGCGCAAGACGTGCAGCTCTATGCTCACGCTGCATGCAAACATCTGACTGGCCAAGTTCTCCTCCACGGGGATCTTCTTGATTATTCGATGCAGGGGCTTGAGCACCTGCACAGCCAAAGAAAGACGCACATGCGTCACCACGACAACAAACGGAAGACTGGGGACCTGAAATCGCGGACAGCACAAAGTGTCAAGCTCGAGGTTGCTCACCGCATCATCAACAAGTCGGTCAAGCACAGGACCTGTTCACGTCATCTCCAAGCAAAACGTTTCAAGGCAGCGACTATGAAACAACAGGAAGGGTAAATGCGTGTGACAGAACACGTACCTTCCAAGGCAGCCAGTCGTGCACTTCGACGTCGTTCGTGTGCTGCGTCGGACCTGGCCTTGACGCTGAGCAATAGTGCCCTATCCTCGTCGTCGAAGCCGTCGAAAGCATGCTCTTCTGCATACTCTGCTGCTTCTTCACGAAGGGCTGCGCCGTGCTCCATAAACGACGGATTGACACCTGGTGGAGTCAACCAATAAGAAAACAGAGATTTCGGGGTCAGCCCCCTCCCCCCCAGCTTCGGTACCTAAGAGAGCCGACGAAATAAGAGAAAACCGCTTATTTTGCCAGCTAGCTTTTCTCATTCTTAAGAGTGAAAAATCAGTTTTCTCGTATTGGATTCGCAGCACATCCTCACTTCGAAAAAACCGCCCACTACCGTGATGGACGACGCGACACGTTCACAATTGCGGTAAGTTATTAGTGATGTTAGGGAAGGTCTACTCGCACAAGATGACTTTTCTAACATCAAAGCCGTACTTATTTTGCTATATTTTAAGAAAATGTCCTGGGGTCTAGCCAGCCTCCATATTTCTTATTTTTGCCAATCTCTTAACTTTTAAAACCAGCCAGCTTTTCTCCTAAACTTGTGACCCCCCCCCCCAAAAAAGCTGGCTGGTTTCTTAACGTAGCTTTCTCTTATTGGTTGACTCTTACTGTAGACCTTGATGCCATAGCTTCCTACGTAGGAATTCTTGAGGCTATGCCCTTGATATAGGCTAGCGGAACAAACTCTGGTGGCTTGTGCCATGCACGCGGGACGCTGGGATAATCTGGAGGTATCACTAAATGACCTGTCTGATTGTATACTAGACACTGATAAGTAACTCTAAGCCTATGTTCGCCATCATACGTTGTACTGTGCTTCATTGTGACTGGGGGGCATATGAATGTAATATCCCGACGTGGGAGAACCTTGCTTGCTCCCAAGCCTGTTTTCGGGAAGAAGCGCTCGAAGGAGAAAAAACTATCTATGTGGTGTTGCTGTGTAATAATAACTGAAACACTTTCTCCTGCTGCCCTAGTGTTGGACTCCTGAACCTTCTTACCGAGAGGCCTAACCATACTATCGAATACCTGGCGAGGAAATCTACTAATCGTGCAGTGTTTGTTGGCCTTTGAGAGGCCTGTCATGTCATTGTATGCAGACTTCACGAGCTCGATAGTAAACCCCCTATTCTCTACGATAGAAAGGTCTAAATCCCTAACGGCTGCTCGACACCGTTGACACTTACGTGTGTCCGTGTATCCATACTCTTTCAGGGACTCCATCCTGAGCTCCAATACACACTCTATGCAGAAATGATCCATGATTCCTGTAGGGTACAACCCCCTGCGAATTCAGTGCTAAAACGCGTTTTATGAGCGTGTCACGGACAGGGGAACATACTTTCGACTGAGACCTTAAGCTAGAATTCGTAAACATACAAAAGTTTTCAACACAGTCAAAAAATAAATTCATCAAAGCAATTCGCAACTCTATGTTGTCAATTCTTAGCTAATCAGAACCGCCTCACCTCGAAATATAGGAAACTAGACCCCGTGAGTTGCCTTAACTAGCTTATATGCTCCCAAACACAATATACTATGCTCCCTAGCGCCCGTGCAACACAAATAATGTTTATTAATTCACTATAAAGAACAAAAAGTTTCGCCTCAGCCGCCTCACGGTGCCACGTGTACAGAGGTAGACCAATGCGCTCGACAGCCTGTCGCTTTCGGTTTTCGCGGGGACTGTCAAGTCGTTTTCGGCAACAGAAGCTATTTCCTAGATGGTCATATAACCGTATGTCATGGGTGCCATGTGAAACGAAAGGTATTCACCTAATGAATACAGACGCTTTAGAATCGAATGGTAGAAAAAATTATGCTTCATGCTACATGCAAACATTGTTTAGAAGAAGGGGGTGTGCCAGACGCAAAGGATTGCACACGCTGAACCGCTTGCGCTTGTACCTCCGCGGTACCTAGTGATAGTTCATAGTTCAAACGATAGATGACATGTGACATATAATATATTCCCAAAAAATGGTCATAATTTATATTCCCCATTATGCACTTTTCTATTCCTGAATCATTATGCTACCGGTGGCGCCCAATAAGGGCGCGTGGAAGGCGAAGGGCGGCAGGCATCTCCAGAGGGAGGGCGTAGCGGTTCCCCTGCGTCACCTGCTTTCGGCTCTGTAACGTCACGGATGGCCACCCCTCCACCAAACGGGCGTGGCCCTACGCATGTCTGCGCAGTCTTTTGCCCTCGACCGCATCCCTCTTGCGGCGAAGCCCGCTCATGACCACCCCCCTATCACTCGTTGGCCTACTCCGCCGGACCCCCCGCCCCCTGTGCGGGCTCTGGCTCTTCAGGCGCCGCAGGATCTGGCTCCCGACTCTGCTGCGGCCGACGTCGTCATCATGGGGTTCGGTACCGCCGATCCTCCTGCGGAAGCTGGGTTGCTGGCAACGGAATCTGCCGAGGCTGCAGCTGGCACGTCTCCATCGACTGCCGCGTTCAATGCCATGGAGCTGGACATCAACGACACCGACTGACCGGCGTTCCGCACGGTCCCTTGGGTGCCGAGCATCATTCATTGAGCAGCAAGGTGTAACACTTAGAAACTTGTCCGATCGTGTGATGTGCTTGCTAGAATCTAGGATGACGCGGGCGGAGCCCTTCTAGCATAATATTTTAGCTTATGCGCTGCGGCGCAAGGATTCGGGGGGCGAGTTCTGATTTATCAGCGATACATATATATATATTCACCCGAGATATCTCGGAGATCCTAGTCCGATAAACGGGCGAAGCCCGTGGTAGCGGAACTGCAATTTCCCGGCTGGAAGCCGGAAAAGTAAATGCGCCGCGCAGCGGCCGAAAAACATTCGGGTATAATTATATATTGTTCCGCTTAATGAAAATGGCATTCTCAGCCCTTGGTATTTGAAAAATTCGCGTTTTTTAATTCGAATCAATTGACGACATGTCCACAAACGTGGAGATATACCGTCAGTATATCGGTAGAAGGTGTAAGGAGGGGAAGGGGAGGAGGAGGTAGGACGACGTTAGTAGTGACCGGTGACAATAGCGACAAGACGAATTAGCAACTATTCGGTAGCCGTTACTTAACACTGCCTGTGCCGTCCCCCACGACAAAACTGACTCCTTGAGGACGTCAACTGAGAATCCTTCCCTCAAGAATTCATCGACGTGCTGACGCAAGACCCCTGTACCTAAAAACATTTCCACTGTCAAAGAAGGAGGCATTATAACTTTAAGGTATGTCGTGTACCCTACGGTAGGTTCTGTTCCGTTGACGAAAATTTTGCACCAGTGCACCGGTGGTTTAGATGCGCCCTCGACTCACGCAGTCTCAGTGTCACACGCCCATGGAGAGCGCACATTTTGCACAGGCGGCTCCACGGATGGAGACATCGCCATCGCCAGCGCTGCATGAATGCGCGGCTCGCGCCACCATAGGACCATTCAGCGGTCGCCACGGCAGCCGCCGCAGCCGGTGGTGCCCACGGTGGTGGTGCCTGCGGCGGACGGTGACACTGCGGCGGAAAGGACAGTCATCCCTCCTTGCAGGCGGTATGAAGATTGTGCACGATAACGGAAAAATTGCCGCCGACGCGCCTATAGACTCCGTGTTTTTTGCGCAGACTGCCATGTCGCGTGTGTCGGACGACCGTGCTGGGAGTCTGAATTGGAAGTCGCCGTTGAGGGGGGGGTCGCGTGGCGGTTGACGGTGCTGGCTGCCAGCAGCGGCAGTTTGAGCCGGATCCCGTCACCGTGTTGGTGTGGGGCCTGCACCATGGGGGCTCTTCGGATCGCAGATGGCAGTGCATTTTCTGGCTGCGCTTTGCATTCTCGCATATTTCTCGGCACGGAGTGCTGGGTATCCGCTGCCATAGAGTCGGCGGTGCATGGATCGGTGGTGCATGGGGCAGCCACGGCCTGCCTTCACATTGCGACATCGACGCGAGATATCTTCTACGGTGCCTGGAGCAATGTGCATCCCCCCTAGGTGGACAAGTAACTATAATCCTGATGGGGTCAGTTTTCAAGGTCATTGAACCGTTAATAAGAGAAAAATAACTCTCCTGGCTCCCGTGCGATGCCTGTACATTCTCGGAAAGTTTTTCAAGGGAGGTTCAATTTTCTTATGGTGCACTCCAATCGCCCCTAATACAAGGTTTGTCCTTCAAACCTGAAAATAAAAGTAGTGTGCAACCCTTGCTCTGAATCTTGTTCAGAAAATAAGACCAGAGAATTGCCAACATATTGTGGGAGGTAGCCCATCAAGGTAAGATGTCAGGGCCAGCTGACGGTGCCTTTGAACGGTTTGTGATTGTCATCTACATATACCGAACGTCCAGGTGTCCCACATGTGAGTAGCAAAAGTGGTCGCGGCGGTACAATCGGAGAATTACCAAAATGTTACCCCGATATGTACCTTACAAACTTTGCTATGTGTAAACCCGGTACGATACTTGCAATGACTCTAACAATAATTTGCTATACGGTATGTACACTGCTTGACCCGGGTATTGGGGAGGGTTTTGTATCTTGTTAATGTGCTCTATTATACCTCGATATAATTTGTATCGCTAAATATGCAATGCCAAATTATCAATATGTATACCCTACTAGTGAGGGAGGATTTTGTACGTCGACATTGGCGGGCCGTAATACACTTCACAATATCCAAAGCATTTGGTATCCTGCCATATGCAATACAACAGCAGCACGGATACTGGCATATGGATGTTGTTCACTAGACGCCAGATATGTAGGCTTCAAATGGCCTGGAAAAACTACTTTTTGCAAGTTTGTGTATGTGGGTGATGGCCTAATGTTAATTACCTACATTGGGTTGAGACCTGTTGCTTAGTACCGCACCGCATTCTGCGCTCAGTATGACCCAAAATGCTGGCACGGCAAGGGATGTGCATGCCAGCAATATACCATTGCTTCGGTGTGTAGTACAGTATATAGTACATTAAAAATTGCGAAATTAGCATACATTGCGGTTTTTTTGCACACGCTGTGTACAGCAGACAAGAGGTGCAGAATCGTGCACTGTCTTATCTTGCGGCATAACTTACACATATCCTTCACATATCCTTTGAGGTAAAGTCAAGATCCCATCTTTCTCACTTCATCCGACTTGGGACCGTAGATCTTGCCAGCTGAGGAACGGTTTGAACTGAATCTCATGCTGGGAAGACTCGTGCCTTCGCCCCTCAAAGATTCTTGATACATAATGCTTATACATCGCACTGCGTTAAGTCCATCGACAATGAATTCATCCACCTGCAGCTGACTTCTTCTGAAGCAGGTGGCTTCGTGCCAGAATACGTTTTCCATACGGGGAGGACTTGATTGCCGCGAGATGCGGGCGGATGTGCTCCACCAATTCACAATGGAGATCCCCCTGCAAGACCATTCGCATCGCAAGATTCACACAACTCAAATTCTCATCTCATATATTATGTGGATTAAAATCAAATCTCGGCCCCCGATGTAGACTTATCCCTATATATTAATGCGGATAAAGAGAACTTGAGTGCAAGCGCCGCATAATGTTCTGCAGATGAACTCATTGATGAAAACTAACGCCTAGAGTATACCGTAGCTAACTATCAATAGGCTGATGCCATGAAACTAGAGTGTGCCTATACAGTAGCATACCACGGATAAGCTCGTAATAGAAAACTGGGGTATAAAATAGCGATGCGATGGGCGCATGATCAAGGCAGGCCTAGGGCCCAATGCATGTAGCGCGTTGATGAGATGAGATGATCGGCATGAGCGGCGAGAGGAAACAGCAATGGCGGATCAGAATAAGATTGCACCTTCGCAATGGCGAGCGTACTTTGCACCACGTAGTTGCCATACGCATCCTGTAAACCGCCGCCATCCGCCTTGAGCAAAATCGAATCTGAAGGTGCAACCTAGAGCCTTCCCATCTGGAGGAACTGCCATCAGATGGGGCAAAACAAGGAGCTAGCGTACTGCTTGCCCCAACCCCTGCGCTTGCGGTATCTTCGAGCGTTGGAGACCTGCCGGCAGCTTTCAAGGGGGGGCTCGAAAATGGACCCGCCCGAAGGTGCTGGCGACCAAACCAACTCTGAACCACCAAATGCCTAGCAACTCAAATGTACAACAAGAAACTGCAAGCCGGCCACCCACAACAATCGCAGAGTCGGCGACTTACGTTTTCTGCTTTCTGGTGACGAGATGCTGGGATCCCATGATTCAGTCGCGAATGTCGCCGTGACATCAGACTGACCAACTGGCATATATGGCAGTAGCTCAGTTCTTTTGCAAATCGGCCTCACAGTATTTGGCATGGATCTGTTCCGCGCTCTACAACGTGACCGCACTCCCACTCTCCCGGACTGGAGCTACCTATGCCATCAGCGTTGACCATGCTCTTGCCGGCACCAGTTGCACTTGCTGTGCTGAAATGGTGAGAAGCGGGGTGAGGTGCACAATGCCCGGTCACACCTGCAGCAGGCGCCCGAGATGCGGCGACACCATAATCTCTCGAACAATGATTTTGCGGTCCTCCTCCAGCTCCGGGCCGCCAAGCTTGAGGCACTTCTCCACCACGTTGCTGCTGAACTTCTGCAGCGACAGCGGGGCGTACTCCCCGGCCAAGGCGCGGATCACCTTGGAGCTCGCCATGGACATGCCCAGCTCCAGCACGTACTGAACCACATAATTCCCGAACGGGTCCTGTGCAAGGGCCAGGGCGTTGACTGCGATCTCGGAAACCTGTCCGGCGCATCCAAGTGTCATCCACCTCAGAGCGCAGCGCATGACCAGCCAGAAATGGTAGCACAAGTGCGGTGGCACTTGCCGCCTATTAGATCAGAGCACAGACATCAACACGTCACTCCGATTATGCATGCCACTCTTCATGCCCATCATCGCAACCAGGGGGGGCACCTCACTGGGGATTAGGGCACCCTGCGCCTGCCGCCTCCACAACGAAGAGAGCAGGCAGCGCAAGAGAGAGAGAGCAGGCAGCGCAAGCATCTACGCAAACAGGTACACGCACAAACAGGCAGCGCATCTACGCCAACAGAAGCGCGCACGCATCTACGGAAACAGGCAGCGCAAGCATCTACGCAAAAAGGCAGCGCACGCATCTACACAAACAGGCAGCGCACGCATCTACGCAAACAGGCAGCGCACGCATCTACGGATGGGAGCGTCTGGGCCGATACCCCAGGGACACCAGGGGGCAACACCTCGGCGAGAGGCACGCAGGAGGCATCTGGGCGAGCGGCAGGAAGCTTGGGTAGCGACAAGTTTCGGGAAATGGGACTCCTCCGCCGAGGGGGTCACGATGAGCTGGGAATCACCAGATGCTCGCGCTGGGGTCCAGTTGCATGGTCAACGCAGCGCTGCAGGACACAGCAGCCGTGACGGTGCGTGCCGATCTCCACGCAATGGCGGCCAGCAGCGTTGTAGATGAACTGGCTGTCGATGGCGCCGAGCCGCTGCAGGCAGCGCTGCACCACGTGGTTGCCGTTCAAATCCTTGATCAGCGGCACCACCCCGGGCTCCAGGGCCTGGATCGCCAACTGCACCTGCACGTGCCAAGCCACGCCCTCCCCCCAGCCTTCAACACTGCTGGTAGGCGTACCCCATGCCCTGCATCGCAGTGATTACCGTCTGATTACCCTGAACCCACCCTTCAACATCAATGGCAGACGTACCCCCCACCCTTCAATATCAGCCATGCGTGCCCCCCACACTATGTCGTCCCAGCGTTCAAGAGCGCTGCGGAGGTTGCCACCCGGACCCCGGCCCTTGAGAGCGCTGCCGAGATGGCAACTGCCATCTCCAGCGCGTCCGTGACTGCTGCTGGACTTACCACCCACATCCCAGCCCCACATGTTCAAGCCTGCCTCGTGGCAATGACTCAGAAAGCGGGCAGTGCGCTACTGTGAGGCCATGTGGCAGGCGCAGCCCAAGGAGATCCTCCGCAGGGGGCCGTTCAGCACGCCCAGGAAGGAGGCGCCGCACCTGCTCCGCGGATCGTAGGGTCTCCACGAGCTTCTGCACCGCGCGGGTACCGTGCGTGTTCAGGGCCACGCCGATCACTTTAGGCATCCTGAGGAGGCCACACCGCCGAGTCATCGTCATGCGCCTGGACCTCGAGGACACCCCCGTGTGGGACCCTAAATCGCACCCTCGCCGCGTCATCGTCATGCGCCTGCACCTCGGGGACACCCCCGTGTGGGACCCTAAATCGCACCCTCGCCGCGTCATCGTCATGCGCCTGCACCTCGAGGACACCCCCATGTGGGACCCTAAATCGCACCCTCGCCGCGTCATCGTCATTCTCCCTAAACCAGAGAGGGGCGGCTGGAAGGCGGGTGCTGGGGGGCGGTGTTACCCGTCTGCTGCAGGCTCGCTGACGGCTTGCAGAATCTGGACACGCTGCCTCTCCGAGCAGCACTCCAGCAGCTTTTGCACTAGGTAATTACCGAAGGGATCCACCATGAGCTCCACCACACATTGCAGCACCTGATCGAGAGAAGTGCCAACCAGTGAGCCGACCTCCGAGACGGACTGAGCATGCCAGGCTGTGGAGCAGCTGGTGCAATGGCAGAGCCTGCCGGCAGGGGAGAGGCTCAGGGCAAAGGGTACCAGCTTGGAGGGCGGGTCAGGTCAGAGCTGCGTGTGCAAGAGGGAGGGATTCATTGTAGACGGAGGAGCTCGATGAGGATTTGGCGGGTGTGGACTGAGAGCCAGATAGTGGTACAGGAGAAATTTCTGCCCGCTCAAAGATATGGTACGAGGTATGTGGTAAGTGCGGGTTGCTGACAAGCAGCTGGCAAATGAAAAGTGACGGATTGGATGCCCGAAGCATGAGCCGGAGCCTAGGCCTTAATCAGAAAACATGCGTTCTCAAGTGCCTACACATGTACTACCTCCCCTCTGCCCCGCGCGCATATCATCACCCGATATCCGGCGCCGGTCGCTCAATGCGGCCCACCTCACGAGGCAGGTTGTGGTTGACATGTGCTTAGAAAGCGACGTGGTACTCCGCATTTATAACGCTACGGTACGCGACAGAAACTAAGCCAAGGGAGACGACAGAAACTCCTTCCAATGTCGCCCATGTGAAATTGATCCGATGCGGAAAAGAACATCCGCAATTTCGGCGTGGGAGTAGTACTCGAGTATCATTCAATTAGGTGGAGTGTGTTAGTTTCGGTTCAGATGAAAAGGTGCGAGGTGTAGCAGATCAAATATGGGCCTTGAATGTGCCAATTTAATCCCCCATTTTGGACGCCATTGTGAGACAGCTAAGCTGATCTGTCCCGCTCAACTCGCCACTAAAACCCGTCGACCCACAACCGGTCATCTATGCTCCTTGAACTTCTTAATTCAGTTCAGTACGCCTTGCGGTTCTCACTCCATTTACCGTACACAAGACGGTCCCCAGGCGCTGCACGGCAACGTGGAGCTCCTCTTTCCATCCTAGAGTCGCTATTCCCGTCGGGTGGCAGGTGCAAGCGATTGGTACAGAGTTAGTCGAAGGAGCGTGTCACCTCGGGAAAGATGGCCGCCACCGCCTCCGGCCCACCTTCATCGATCTTCTTTTGCAAGAAGCGGCAACCATGCTGGTCTTGCGCAAGGCTCAGCACCTGCCGCAAGCAGCGCGACCCACCAGATGGGGCACATCCCGTTACTGCGCCGGCGCACTGTGCGAGGCCCTCGGCAGGGCTTCACTTGCAACTGTGAGGCTGCATGCCGAAGAAGCCCTCTACGGCCTAGCCTTGGACTTTGCATTGGCAAACACTCACCTGCCCGTTCACCTCCTCGATGGCAGTGAACTTCACGCGCCCCTCGGCATCCAGCAGCTCGTTGTGCTCGTTGCGGGCCGCCTTGCCCCCCCGCGCTGTTCTGCGCGAGGTCGCAGCGGCCACAGTTGGCGCCGGGCCCTGCGCATGCGAGAAGTTGCAGCCCTCGCCCTGTGTGCAGTACCCCTGGGTAGAGGGCCCGACACCCATCACGATGCCTTAGTTTTAGTGACACCTTAGTGCCACCGCCAAGGGCAGGCTGGGTGCCCCAAGCCAAGCAAGGTCCCCACACCTGCTGCTAGTGTTTCCTTGACGAACTCCCTTGGGTGGGGGACAATCTGAAGAGGCCGACAAGGCTGCGGGAAACCCTGAAGGAGCAGCGCTGTGAGCACAGTGTACCCTAACCAGGACTGCAGGAAACCCTGAAGGAGCAGCGCAGTGAGCAGAGTGTACCCTAGCCAGGGCTGCGGGAAACCCTGAAGGAGCAGTGCTGTGGGCAGAGGTACCCTGGCCAGGGCTGTGGAAACCCTGAAGGAGCAGCAAGCAGAGCATGAAAAAACTGGCCAGGTCAGGGGAGTACCTGAAGGAGCAAAGCGCTGTGGGCAGACGTGTGTCTAGCCAGGCTGTGGGAAACCCTGAAGGAGCAGCGCTGTGGGCAGAGTGTACCCTAACCCGGGCTGTGGGAAACCCTGAAGGAGCAGCGCTGTGGGCAGAGTGTACCCTAGCCATGACTGGGAGGGCAGAAGGTTCCCTGTGGAAGCCCCGAAAATAGCAGATACCCCATCGCGTTGAGCTGTGGGCACACGCAGCAACCTGAGATGATTTGAGAGCTGAAAAATAGGTTTCCACTGAACTGAAAACCTGCAAACATTATCCCAGTGGTGCGCAGGCGCCACCGTAGGGCGAGCCTCAGGAGGAATATCCCAGTGATGCGCAGGCGACAGCGTAGGGCGAGCCTCAGGAGGAATATCCCAGTGATGCGCAGGCGACAGCGTAGGGTTCAGGAGGAATATGCCGGAGGCAAGGGGATGTTGTGATCCTGACAGGAATATGCCCACGTGGACTCACCTGTGCAAAATATCGACAGATGTTAATCGTTGAGGAGTTCGTTGGGCTTGATGATGTGCCCGTTGCGGTGTCTGCGGCCGGGCTCGGTGGGGACCCACTCGCAGTCACCGGGGGAGCTGTTTGCGCAGACATCGGCCCGGGCGTGCTCGGGAAAGCTCCAGCAGCAGCATTCATGTTCCCGGGGGCTCCCTGGAGGTGGCATCCAAGAGCCGGCAGGAGCGCAAAGTCAGAAGCGGGCGTGTGCTAACACCCGCAAACACTGCTCGGAAGTTGTAATAAGCGCAGCGCTGGGCCCCACCGAGCATATACGCAGGACCACCCACTGCCAACAGCTCGTCCCGCGCCTTCGAGTGCCTCTATGGCAGAGGCATAGCCGTCTGATAGCTACGAGCCCAAATGACAAAGCTTCCTCACTGCAAGTCGCAACAAGCACAGTGAAGTTTCGATTACGGAAACCACTGCGCTTTACCCCTCTTTTCCATGTGAGGCGCCGCGCTCTTCACATATGAACTCATGCGTGGGTGAGAGCTGAGGAGGTACCGTGGATTCTGCCGTTGGATGCTGCTGGTGAGCCATCTGCTGGGCCATTCGGCTCTGAAGGGGGGCACAGCTCTGAGTCAGCGGCGCAAAGTAGGACAATTCTCCCTCAGAGCACATGCGAGGCGACAAAGCAAAGCTCTGCCGCGGCTTAGCGTCACTTGTCACCACGTCACTTGTCACCACATCACTTGTCACCACGTTCTTTCGGCTGTGACAAAAGGGCACCAGCCATCTCACCAATGACACCCAATATGATGTTTGAGGCCGTTACCTGCTGGGCGTAAAATGCTGCAGCATAGGCAGCTTGGTACACTTCAGGTGCAGCGCCTGGAGGACATGGCAGGGGGGCTGGAGGAGGAGCTCCTGTAGGGCAGGCAGGGGTCCAAGATCAGAAGCTCTTCCACCAAAGACACCTTCGAGTTGGACTCGTTTAGAAACTCCTCACTGTTGAGTATGAATTAGAGCTCGTTTAGAAACTCCTAACTGTTGAGTATGAATTAGAGCTCGTTTAGAAACTGCTCACTGTTGAGTACGAATTAGAGACCTCCTCTTCCCACCAGCCCAGAGCCCAGATTCAACGGCTTCGTCCCTCGCCTCTGCAGCGCACCACAGGCCCAGGCCTGACATGCGGGATCGTACCTCCCCCCTGGAAGTTTACTTGGTTTCCTTCGCCCTGATAGTTCATCAGGCTTGCCTCCGACGTGATGATTGAGGCTGCGCGGTTGTCCACCGCGCTCGGCGACATTTTGTTGGGCATCATATGGAAACCGT
>LGRX02035696.1:42894-62455 GCA_001247695.2 Cymbomonas tetramitiformis
CACAAACCTGAGCCATAAGCAGGCAAACCTCAAAGGCTGAAAAAGAGCCCACGTGGCGAACCACAAACCTGAGCCGTAAGCAGGCAAACCTCAAAGGCTGAAAAAAAACCCACGTGGCAAACCACACACATGAGCCGTGAACAGGCAAAACTGAAAGTGGAAGACAGAACTCACAAGGCAAACGACACACCTGCGCCATAAGCAGGCACGGGGAAAAAGGGGCGTGCGTGCGGTGGACTGGCAGAGGCGACGAACCTAGAACCTGAAGCGCAGCAGCCACACTCTCGACCGACACTTGCTGGCCTTGACCGCCCTGCATTCCGTTGAAGTTGTCCGGGTACTGCATGTGCTGCACACGAGATGCTGGATTTCCGTTCCACGCCGGGTCCCGCTGGGGACCACCTGCGGTAAAATGCACCGTCTCTGAGCACAGGTTACGAGCACTGAGGACGGGTTTTGATACTAGGGCCGAGGAGTTTTAGACAGGAAGGCGTCGCATATGCAATGAAGCTGGGGGCATACCTGAGCCGGGCATTCCACTTTGCAAGCCGTCTGGCAGCATTCCGGGCTGCATACTTTGCATTCCCATGCCAGGCACCTGCCGCAGCCCGTGCTCCGGTGGCACGCCGGCGCCGTAACCAACATTGGCAACTGGGCCATTGCCAGGCATGGATACGATATTCTGTGCCTGTTGCATGCGCTGGACGCTGTTGGCAGTCTGGAGGTGATTTTGCAGGATCTCCGCAGCCACCGCAGCATCCATCTGACCGAGCTGAGAGCCTTGAGACTGCTGCGCTCGTTGTTGCCCGACTGCAGCAGCACAACGCAAAGCCTTTCAATTCGGCACGCGCTCCCCAGAAGCCAGGAGATCCCGCGCGTGGACGACACCGGAATGGAGTCCGCGGAGTCCGCTCCTTCGCAGTCAAAATAGGGACGGCAGAAGGCCGCGTAGTCGCGTTAAGAGGGAAGAAAGCACTGAGAAAGTATTGAAAGATTACAAAGCGAACAAGGCGTGCGGCACGCAACGTCTGGTGGACGCTCGGCAGCCTCAGTGCGATCTGAAGAGCAGCTGATACGAAGACAGCGGTTAGCTCAAGCGGACGCAAAGCATGTGAATCCTAATGCGAGGCCAGGCGCGACCTGCGCACGCATCGTATAACATACCCAACGTTGAGACGGGGTCGAAGTGAGGAGCTGAACTCACCCAAATGATTATACAAATTGGACGGCTGGTTAACGTGGTTGGGCACAGGGACATGGCCGTGCTGAGGGGCCGGCTGGCGGTGCTGAAGGCCGTGTAAGCCGTTGGGAAGCAGCTCGTTGTAGAGTTGCCTGTTTTCCAACGGAGGTGGAAGCTTCCTGGAAGAAGCGGGCACAGAAAGGTCAGTGACCTTGACGCACGCACGTAAGTCTTCGTGCACCGACTGGGTTCTAGCCACGCTTCTTCCCAGGTTTTGTATCGCTATGATCCATGTCCTGTGCTATTTAGAGTGTCACCGAGTGGCGGGAGATGCGGGACGGAAAAGACCTTGTTCCCGAGTATGTGCGATAGAACTCGTTGTAGTGCTCGTCCAGACGGATGTCCTTAAGCGGGGGAACCGGCACCTGCTCCGGAATGCCCGTGAGGGCACTCGGATCGAGTCCTATGCTTGCATAATGCTCCTGCGAACCAGAACCATCCAGCAGCACGAACCCGCCGCGTGGCCGCTTAACAATGGACAGCAACCCGACCCAAAGACACAACTTCACTGGGGGCAAGAGAAAGACCCGAGGCACAGGGTTTTCAACTGCTTCCAACAGCTATTGCGCAGGGTATCAAGGATAGGATCCGAAGCAGCAAAAATCCTTTCCGCTATCGCGAAACTACAAATAGACATCAAAGACAGACGCTGCAAGCTAAACACAAGGACGCCAGCTGCCAGCTGCCACAAACTCCAAGGCAGACGACGAAGAATAGTCCAGGCAACACGAGCGACTATGCTGGTGACCCATCAGCGAAAACAAAACAAAATGGAACAGGAACTACGTAGTTAAATATGTGCACTGTGCACACGCGGAATCGGCGAGCGCAAAAAAATGGAAGCTGGGAGAAGCGGAGGAAGGTTGGTCCAGCGGCAAACGTAAGAAGTGCCACCGAACTTTACCACCAGGGAGAAACAAAAAGAAGAGAGCAAAACTTGAAACCGGACGAAGTAGAAGCCTCCCAACCGCTTGAGCACAGAAGCTTTTTACGAGCATCAGCACTTTCGACTGTTGTTGAAATAACTCCACGGCTAAGAGCAGTCAACAAACGTTGAGCCTAAATCGCATCATGCACAGTGATGCTTCGAGGAAACGCTTATAAAATTACGCGGTTGCGTTTCGTTGTATACTGCATAAGAAGGCGTGATGTACGGAAGAGGACTGAACTCTCACGGGGCAGCTAATGCAGGGTTTGCGTACCAAAGTCGCGGCGTATGCACCACGAGCTTCACCCAGATATGGTGGTGCCGAAGTGGTCCGAGGGAATTCATCAACAATTTTACTCGTACTTGGGATATCTTCTATCAGCTTGGTGAACTCTCGATCATACTCCCTGTCAAACCAGGTGCACTCCACGCGGAATTTCATCACCTCCGAAAGGAAAGCGAACATGCTGTACAAAGGTTCTTGACTAAACTTGTGCCGCGGTTACCTACAGAGTATATAATAAAAGGTTCAGGGAACCCGAAAAAAGAAAGGCACTGTTTCGGGCCTTCTGAACTTGCGCTGTCAGAGTAACACACGAACCTGAACGACGGGGAGGAGGAAAACAGTTCCTGGGCCGCTATTTCCGAAGTAATCCTGTCGCCAAGCATTAGGACGTCTTGCAAAAAGAGTAATTATCTCAGGTTTAGGCACGGAATCCCCCGAAGTTTCCTTTTCCTTGTTCCAGGCCAGACCAGACACTTAGGGTGTTAGGCCACGTCGCATATCCAAACATTCTTTCTTTACAAAGAACAAGTTTGCGTAGAAAGCACGCGGCCGCAATGTTTTCTCACTATTTTTCTCGTTTTCGTATGATATCTAGTCCTTTACGACACTGGAAGTGAGCATAAGAAATAAGTTGGAAGATTCTCGTTAACCAGTTGATCAGTTTCCCTATTCCTGATCAGTGAAGACTTCCCACATCCCCATACTGCATACACGATAGAGCCCTACAGATAGAGATACCCTCACGTCAGGTGAGAGAGAGCACACGACATGTCGCGACAGCAACCGAACGGAAGGTCATTCCGAGCCGGGCAGCCCGCGCCGGTCATTCCCCGTTTTATTATGGGTTTATGGCGCATACAGATACAAGATACACGATACGAATACAGTACTGTAGAGGAATACTGTAGTGTGATGAGCTGATGACACACCCATGCGCACGCTATCGATATCGCTAGTCCAAGTGCGATCTCGTGACGATGTGACACGTCGAATCTACTTTAAGCAAGAAGGTCATCTACAGCCCTTGTTGTTATACACCAATAGGATCGAAGGGTTCGGTGTGCGAAGAGCAAGGGCTTTAGGATAAGTTAATTTTAAATTTATATTTAAGTATGATTACCGTAGTTCCTATAAAATTTATATAATGTGTTATGTGTTATGTGTTATGATAAGTGTTATGATAATGATAAGTTATCATAAGGCTTATGTGTATGAATTATCAATGATTGTACGATTTTTATGCGCTCTCTCGTGTCTCCACCGTCTGTATGGAGCGTTCCATGCCTCAGGCCCAGGCGGCGAGGCGGGCAGCTCCTTAGGCTCCTCGATAATTCGAGTTGTCCATCCAGCTGAACACATTGGAAACACTATAGACAGTCGACGTAAGTATGCCACGTCGACTCAATTGAGGAACATGGATCGTCGATTAGTGAAATCCGATGGAATTGACGGCTTTTCAAATTTGTATATGTATAACACGTATGTATATTATATATTTATATTTTATATATTTCGTCATTTATATAGAAACATATACTAAAAGTTAAAAGTATAAATCATACTCGTTACAAACTTTATACAATACGAGTAGTAATAATTATGTATCACCCATGTATCTGACCATATAAATTTTAAAAACATCGGGATAGGTCGAATCGGATGTAGGGTTTCATTAGGACACATGGCACACCTCGTATTCAGCTATTCACTGTATCGATCGATTGATCGTAGCGTCTCTGAGATTAATGACCGCACAACCGTTTTGAAAATAGATCCTGAAAGGGTGACGTCAGCTTTCCACTGATGCAAATCTAGTGCCTGCCAATCAGATATCGGAACACTCGAAATATTAAATAAAACACAATCGAATGGCGATCGTGGACGGTAGCCGAGTAGGAGTTTCAATCCGTCAGTTTGAGTTCCGGTTCCTTTTTAGTTTATTCAAATAAACAATGCTCGCATTCCGATTCATGCGCTCCCAGCCGACGGCAACACACCGATCCACCGAGGGTGTTTTTACATATTTTCACTTGAAATTTGCGTATGCAATCGTTCCGATCCCTAATTAGGGGTAAGTGTGTGTGATATTATATGGGGCGACAAACCACTGCAAATCCCGCGGTATGGCTGCCCACGCTTTGCGCCTGAAGGGTCACTGAGGGGGCAAGCACAGGACATTTTCGAGTCCGGGGGCGAAACCGCGGACCACCGGAGCCACGAAACTCGGATTATTCATGAGAACTCCGAACGATAAACTAGCTATGAGGGGGGAAGAGGAGGTGGCACTTATGGAGAGTGTGATATATATATATATATAATGCATATTATATATCACACAGACCGAAGGAAAACGAAGCGTCCGGAGGCAGTCGAAAGGCGGGTGCAAACTCTAAGATGAGATAATAAAATACTTAGACAGTTTTATTATCGGGGAGCGAACGATGCAAGGATGACGTGGCACCTCAGGTCGAGGGATGACTAGAGACGGTACCGTTGCCCCCCTTATAGGGGGCAAAAGTCGGTGCCTCCATGACACCACCTCACCATGAAGAGGTGAGGAATGCTTCATGCATGCATGAACACAAACCCAAAACCCTAGCTAATAAATGTCACAGGTCAAAAGGGACCTTTTCCAGTCCAACTAGAAGCGGATCCCCGCATGGGCGTTGGCCCGGAACATTCTACAAGGCTAAAGGTGCCAGGCCCCACCACATTCAAAGAATCGGTAACTAAATCCAAGGTGCGCCACTGGACAGTGGCACACTGACGATCGTGTTCGTGGCGATGTCCTCGATTGCAGCAGAAGTGGCGGTCGTACAATGGAAAGCACGCAATCAACCAATGCCCTTGCGATGCCACGGTCTAAGGCGACCTGGCACCACCAGAGCGAGCGCGCCAACGAGGGTGGTGATAGCAGGCGCGAGACGGAAAATGCGGTGTGGACACCTCCTGTTGCACGCGACAGAAGGAGTCCATGATGGGAGAGGTGCACGAGCACCACCACACACCACCACACAACGGCCGAGACGTACGCAGGGTGAAGGTGAAAGCGGGCGATGTCGTGGGCAGAGCTTGTAGTAGTCAAAGCGCGTGTCCTCGACAGTGATGATGGACTCGAACTTGGTGCCTGGTGCATGAGCACCACCAGACACCGCCAGATGATAGCCAGCGGTAAGATGTGCTGAAATCTGTATAGGCAGCCCTGACCGGGAGTCCCGGTGCAGGCCCCTATGACAGATTCCTAGGTAGCCAACACTGGACCGTGACTGATCCGTAAGCCTGTGCTGTGACACACCGAGTGTCACATGTAGTTAGACTCGAGACCGTTCCTCGGAATTCACGGCCGGGAATTTCAGATTCATGGCCGTGAATCCTGACTCCGGTGACCGTTCCGGGTATATCTAGCTTAGGGTTTATTTCTTAAGGAGTTTATCTATATTGGTTCACTGACTGTCTGATATCTTGAACCGGGATATTCCAGTAGGTCGTGGCCCCATCCACGCTATATTCCACATTGCTTTTGGCCATGATTGGCTAAAACAGCCGTTTTGGTAGGTGGTGCGCACCGGCGCGTTTGGGTGCGCGTGGGAAGTTTGGGATGAGCAGCTTTTGAGTATTTGATCGGCAGCTATGGGGGTTCGACCTGGATCGGACTTTGTCGGCGCAATGTCCTTGTACGGTTTTCTCTTTGCCTTGATCCAGCAATCTACCGTTCCTTGGGCTGGTGACTGCAGCACCTTCGACCTCGACTTCGTCTTCCAGTGCCCCTCGCTGCCATGGTTTTACCGCTCTTCGCATGGCTGTGTGCTCACGTTCTCCCCACGCCGCTACCCTTACGCGCCCCAGCGTACCACCTCCCATCAGGCTCTCTACGTGATGGTTTCTACAAGATCCAGAAAGTCCCTTATGAGGGACTCCGACATCGATGCCTCTCTAAGGCTGACCGACGCGGTGCGCAACACGCCGACGGTCAAAACCCCGACTTTTGCGTATCCCGCACCTACTTCCAACGAGGACGCCGACGTTGCCACCAGGAAGTATTTGCAGGAGCAGTCCAAGCTCGTTGACGAGATCTACAAGCAGCGGCTGCATCGGTCTTGGGCCAAGGGTATCCGCGAGGATATCCTTGGGGACAAGAAGCATTATTTCAGCGGCACGACTGACGCGAACCTGCTCTCCGACATGGTGGTGCAGCTTCGTACGGAGTTCGCGTCCGCTGGGCTGGAGCTGGCCTCGTTCGATCTGGACGAGCCTATGGCTCTGGTGGTGAGCAAAGTCAACGGCTTGCTCTACGACGTGCTCCAGCTGGTCATCGAAAAGCACAGCAACGCCCACGTTTGGCTTACGGGAACGGACGCGTCTGCTGACCGAGATGGACGGCGTGCTCTGGTGGACGTCATCAAGCGCTGCGTTCCGGTGGCGTTACGGGAGTCTTTCCAGCAGGAGCATGCGGCTCTCAACTATCCCGCCAACGTTGACCCGCAACCCGTTCTGGCTCGAGAGCAGCGTTTGGTGCGGGACAACAAGGCAGCTGACTGGACGCCCACCGAAGCCACCAGGAAGCTCAGCCTGTACACCCGGCTTGACCCGGTGTTCTACGCCGCGGTTAAGGTGCGCTATCCCATGGTGGCCGATCTTGCGACGGTTTCCCTCAGTGACCTTCGCTCTCTGGTGGTTGAGATTTACCAGGCATGGGCGGCGACGGAGGCCGGGAAGGCTGCCTTGACCAGCCCCTCTTCTGGTGGCGCGTCTGCTTTACTCTCCAGCGACGAGCACCAGGTGCTCCTCGGCAAGATCCAGGAGTTGACTGAGCTGGTGCAGCGGCAGTGCGGGGCGGCTCAGCCGGTGGTGCAGCGGCAGCGGGATCCGCCGCAGCGGCAGCACGGGCAGCGACCGCCGCAGGGACGCCAGCCGCAGCGGCAGGGGCAGCCCCAGCGGGGCTTTCGCATGGGTGTGAACAACCCACCCGCCGTGGGCTTCGATCGCGACGAGCAGCGGGCGAAACCGCTCTGTGTTCGCTGCAAAAAGTCCGGTAAGGAACTCTATCATTTCTACCGCGACTGCCCTCTTGGCGGTCGCCAACATTCCCCTGGCACGGCCGCGGCTTTCTGCATTCCCATCGACGACGAGGATGCGGAGGGCGTGCACGCCCTCGCCATGTGTGCCGTGTTCCAGGAAGCAGCGGATGAGGGGGCGGACGCCTTTGCCCGTGCGGCGACGGTGTACGGCCCGCCAGCGGTGCTTTGCGGGGGCGTTGTGGGGGGCATTGACGTGTCCGCCTACGGCTTCTCCGTGGACGCGGAGCCACCGGTGACGGGGACGCCCGGTGAGGACATCCTCCGACGGCTGGACGACCTCGCGGCGGAGGTCAACGCGGCCGTTGAGCCTAAGGTACACTACACTCACGCCTCCTTCCTGCCGTCTGGGGGTGTTGACACGCAGGCTTCGGCTCTGGTGTGTGACTCTGCCGAGGCAGGTGACACACCGGAGGAGCAGGTTCCGGCAGGTGGTGCGGCGGCATCGGCATCCGCCGTGCCGGCCCCTGCTATGCCTGTCTTGGCGGACGAGGAGGAGCTCCTGAAGCTCTACGGCTACAGCGAACCCGTGTCCCTTCAATCGACACGGGTGACCACTACGGCGGGCACGGACGGTGAGTTCAAGGGCGCTGTGGAAAATGTCAACCACGCCGCGGTTGTGCCGGTCGATCTGACTGGCTACGACACGGACGATTACGAAGACTTCGCTGACGGTAGCTTCCGGCTGAAGCCGCGGGCTCCTGCCATTTCGGCAAATCATGCGTCGGAGCCTGCAGCCCAGGCACCTCACTCTGGTGGTGCTCTGGGGGATTGGGGTGACGGTGCTCACCGCACCTACGGTTGCGGCAAGCCGCCATGGGGCTTCCCCGCTCAGCCGGGTTTGTGGGGGGTGCCCTTCCTTCTTTCCTTCCTTCTCTTGATTTCTGTCATGGGAGTGGGAGCTGCCGCCTACACGGCGGCCAATGAGATCGACCTTGTGCAGGTATCGGGTCGGGCTGCACCGCAGCCTGTGCTGTGCAGGGGTGATTTATGTATCTACTCTGGTATCGCGGAGCTGGACCCCGTCACTCTGGATGCGGTGCTGCACTCCCTGGGTGCCGCGACGGTGGCTCACCGGCCGCCTGACCCACTGGAGTGCAGTACTGCAATCGGCCACGGTGGGCATTGTGGTGACGGTGCTCCTCTGACCTTTGACCCCGAGTAGTTTAATTCTGGTTCTGGCAGTACACCACTTTTCTAGTGGTGTGCTGAGATGTGCTTTGACCTCAACATGGTCTTCAATTTGGTTTATGCTTTACTTTGACATCTACAATCTTCAATCTGGTTTGCTGCCACAGTGCTTTTCA
This sequence comes from Cymbomonas tetramitiformis, assembly GCA_001247695.2. Classification (NCBI taxonomy): domain Eukaryota; kingdom Viridiplantae; phylum Chlorophyta; class Pyramimonadophyceae; order Pyramimonadales; family Pyramimonadaceae; genus Cymbomonas; species Cymbomonas tetramitiformis. The sequence goes on from LGRX02035696.1 coordinate 51,731, forward strand.
GTAGTTTAGCAGGACCTGAGTACCTGTATATTTCTGCACTTGTGCCGGCTAGAGGGTTTCAATTTGTGTATCAGAATGGCACAGTTGAATTAGCAGTTAGGTTTGTCACCCTAGCTCCTACCCTAACTTATCTTGACTTCTCTGACTTACCTGTCAGTCACCACCCACAGTGCTGGGGTGGTGTGCTGAAATCTGTATAGGCAGCCCTGACCGGGAGTCCCGGTGCAGGCCCCTATGACAGATTCCTAGGTAGCCAACACTGGACCGTGACTGATCCGTAAGCCCGTGCTGTGACACACCGAGTGTCACAGGTAGCTAGACTCGAGACCGTTCCTCGGAATTCACGGCCGGGAATTTCAGATTCATGGCCGTGAATCCTGACTCCGGTGACCGTTCCGGGTATATCTAGCTTAGGGTTTATTTCTTAAGGAGTTTATCTATATTGGTTCACTGACTGTCTGATATCTTGAACCGGGATATTCCAGTAAGATGTTCGTGTCGACGTAAGCAGAGGGACACCACCGCTGAGTGCACAACGGCCATACGCGCACGCTGGCGTGCAGTGGACATGACCACAGACCGCAGGCTGCAGAATTCTGCACACCCAAAGATAGGGTTCCCAAGCGAAAGGATCAAGGTATGGCATCAGTTGTGCTGATATTCTGATTTATTGATAAATCAGAATATCAGTATCAATTGATGACCAAATTTTGAATATCAGAATTATTGGTATCGATTGATTGATTAGGAAGACATATCAATATCAATCGATAGACCCCTCGGAATATCGGTATCGATCGATTGAAAGTGGTACTGGAATATCCCGGTTCAAGATATCAAACAGTCAGTGAACCAATATAGATAAACTCCTCTAAGAAATAAACCCTAAGCTAGATATACCCGGAACGGTCACGGAGTCGGAACGGTCTCGAGACTAGCTACCTGTGACACTCGGTGTGTCACAGCACGGGCTTACGGATCAGTCACAGGTCCAGTGTTGGCTACCTAGGTGGCTACAGTACTATCCTTAATCCAGATCCTCCCACAAGAATCTAGCGCAAATGGGCATGGCGACCTTGTATGTCGTATATGGTGGCCCGGCATATGCTTTGGGGCAATATTTATCAACCTTTTGAATTATCTATAACATTTCTTTGCTTGAAATGTCGATGGTTTGACCTTTAATCTTAGCGTGGTTTGGGTGGGTGCTTTCACAGAATTTTAATCAAAATGCTAGATCCTACCACAAGGATCTAGGGTACCGACAACTCTAGGCCTTGTTACACGAGCTCGGGTTGGTGCGTATGTTGTTAACCCTCGAGAATATGACCAAAACTAATTTTGTAAGCCCTTTAATATCATACTAGCCGGATTAATCGCCGCATATGCGCATGCCATGGTGTAGTACCGTCAAAATTCAATATTTCCATCATTATCAGGGTCTGAAAATCGTATTCTAGAACCTCTAGCGGTAGTTCTAACCGTTCAAAAAATCCCCAAAAAATCCCAAGGAGACTTTGAAGTCATATTAAAGTACTGAAGTGATCACCAAGGCAAAGATCTATCCTTAAAGCTTAAAATGGACCAAGACTCACGCCCAAAATGCGAAATTGTCCCCATACTTAAGGAATGTGTATATCCTACCCATGTGACCGCGTTCGTGTGATGTGTCCAATATACATTATCCAAGTCGTATTTTGACCCAAACATGATTAATATACATGCATACCTTGAGATATATCATGTCTATGGTGGCAAAGGATCGATGTACGATTGGCAAAAAATTATGGAAGATACACCCCGCTTTTGAAGCTTTAAAAGGCGTAGCATTGAAGCTTTAAAAGGCGTAGCAGTTCAAAATTTGGTTGAGGCATGCTATAAATGCATTAGCTAGGAGTATATATGATGGATCCTCGTCAAACCACGCACCATACTACTTAGTATAGGTCCCATGTGAAAAGTATTCCTTGGTGTTGACTTGTAGAAAGCTCGTGGGGCGCCTAAATAAACTATTGAAAAAGTGATCCTTGTGGGAGGATCTAGAGCGTTCTAGGTCCTCCCACAAGGATCTCGGGATAGTAGCCATAGGAGTCTGTCGTAGGGGCCTGCACCAGGACTCCCGGTCAGGGCTGCCTATACAGATTTCAGCACACCACCCCAGCACTGTGGGTGGTGACTGACCGGTAAGTCAGAGAAGTTAGGATAAGTTAGGGCAGGAGCTAGGGTGACAAACCTAACTGCCAATCCAACTGTGCTATTCTGATACACAAATTGGAACCCTCTAGCTAGCACAAGTGCGGAAACCTACGGGCAAGGAGCTCCCGCTAAACAACTGAAAGGCATTGTGTAAGCAAACCATATTGAAGATTGTAGCTGTCAAAGCAAAGCATAAACCAAATTGAAGACCATGTTGAGGTCAAAGTACATCTCAGTACACCACCAGAAAGTGGTGCACTGCCAGAGCCAGAAGTAAAGCTACTCGGGGTCAAAGTCCAGAGGAGCACCGTCACCACAATGTCCACGGTAGTAGCTTGCAGCACTGCCCTCCAGTGGGTCAGGCGGCCGGTGAACCACCGTCGCAGCACCCAGGGAGTGCAGTACAGGGAAGATATCTTACCCCGATTGGCCGGTCCCGGGCCGAACTGAGTTGCCAAAATGAGGCCCGGGCCGAAGAGGGGCCGAAAGAGAAATTGCTTTGGGGCCGAACCAATTTGGCGCAAAATCTAAAAGTTTTGATGAAAATTTTGCGATTTTTGCATTTTCCCATACTTAAGATTAAAAATTTCGCGGCTGCGGCGGGCATTTTGTAGTTCGGACCGGGCGGGCCGAAGGCGGGCCGAAATAACTTTTTATTTGGGGCCGTACCAGCTCACCGGAAGATATCTTCACTGGTGCAGTACTGCATCCAGGGTGACGGGGTCCAGCTCGGACATACCGGGGTAGATGCATAAGTCTCTCCTGCACAGCACAGGCTGCGGTGCAGCCCGACCCGATACCTGCACAGAGTCGATGTCATTGGCCGCCGTGTAGGCGGCAGCTCCCACTCCCATGATCGAGATCAAAAGAAAGAGAGAGACAAAGTAATGAAACCCCCACGGGCCCGCGTGTGCGGGGAACCCCCATGGCGGCTTGCCACAACCGTAGGTGCGGGAAGCACCACCAGACACAGGCACGTGGGTCGCGGGCTCCGACGCATGATTTGCCGAAACGGTCGGAGCCCGCGGCTTCACGATGAAGCTGCCGTCGGCGAGGTCCTCGTAGTCGTCCGTGTCGTAACCCGTGAGATTAATCTGCCCGATGGCGGCGTGGTTCACGGTCTGAACGAACCCAGCGAACTCACCGTCCGCGTCCGCTGTGGTGGTTACCCGCGCCGATTGCAGTGGCGCGGGTTTCACATCCTTTCCCTGCAAGACAGGCATAGCAGGGGCCGGCACGGCGGATGCCGATGCCGCCGCACCACCTGCCGGAACCTGCTCCTCTGGCGTGGTCCCCGCTGCGGCGGGCCCGCACACCAGAGCCGAAGCCTGCTACTCGATGCCGTCAGGAGGCGGGAAAGATGCGTGCGTGAAGTGCACCTGGTGATTGGCCGCGGAGTGAACCTCCGCGGCAAGATCGTCGAGCCGTCGGAGAATGTCGTCTCCTACGGGCTCGTCGGAAGCTGACTGCTGCTCCACCGCGAAGCCGTAGGCGGACACGTCGATGCCGCCCACCGCTCCCGCACAAAGCACCGCAGGCGGCCCGTACGCGGCGGCCGCACGAGCAAAGGACTCCGCGCCATCGTCCGCTGCCTGCTGAAAGAGCGCACACATGGCAAGCGCATGCACGCCTTCCGCGTCCTCCTCGTCGATAGGAATGCAGAATGCCGCGGCGGAAGTGGGCGGGTGTTGGCGCCCGCCCAACGGGCAGTCGCGGTAGAAGTGGTAGCTCTCACCTTTGCCCGCCTTCTTGCACCTGCCGCAGAACGGCTTCGCTCGCTGGTCGTCCCGGTCGAATCCCACGGGCGGCGCCTTGTGCTGCCCCATACGGAATCCCTTCGGATGCTGCGCACGCTGCTGCTGCTGCTGCCGCTGCTGCACCCGCTGCTGCCGCACCACCGGAGCGCCCTCCCCGTGCTGCCGCTGTACCAAGTCCTTCAGCTCCGTGATCTTCACGAGGAGGGCGTCGTACTCGCTGCTGGAGAGGTGCGCGGAGATGCCGTTCGCGCCAGAAGCCGCCTTACCCGTGTCAGTCTGAGCCCAAGCCTGGTAGATTTCTACCACCATGGAGCGGAGCGAGGCCAACGGGACATGAGCCAAGTCAGCAGCCATGGGGTAGCGCACCTTAACCGCAGCGTAGAACGCCGGGTCAAGCCTGGTGTACAGGCTCAGCTTACGCGTAGCCTCCGTAGGTGTCCAGTCGGAGGCCCTGTTGTCCCGCACCAAACGTTGCTCCCGCGCCAAGATCGGCTGCGGGTCTACGTTTGCGGGGTAACGTAAGGCCGCATGCTCCTCCTGCTGCGACTCCCGTAGCGCCACCGGTACGCAGCCCTTGATGATGTCGACCAAAGCTCGCCGGCCATCTCGGTCAGACGAAGCATCCGTACCGGTAAGCCAGACATACGCGTTGATGTGCTTCTCCACCACGAGAGCCAGCACGTCGTACAGAAGGCCATTCACCCGGCTCACAACCGGGGTAAGGGGGTCGTCAAGATGAAAGGACTTCAGCTCCAGTCCAGCCGACTCGAACTCCGTACGTAGCTGCACCACCAGGTCGGACAGAAGGCCAGCGTCGTCCGTACCGCGGAAATGATGTTTCTTGTCACCAAGAACGTCCTCGCGGATGCTCTTGGCCCAGGCACGATGTAGGCGTGCCTTGTAGATCTCGTCGGTCAGCTTCGCCTGCTCCTGCAAGTAACGCCTGATGGCCACGTCGGCGTCCTCGTTCGAAGCAGGGTTGGGGGTCGGAACAGTCGGTGTCCGCACCGTCGGGCTGTTCCGAACCCCGTCGATAAGCCTCAGCGAGGCATCAATGTCGCTGTCCCTCGTGAGGGCGCTTCTTCGCTCTCGTGGTAACTCCCATAACTCTGAAAGCCTGATGGGAGGTGGTACGCCGGGGCGCGTCCGGGTAACGCCGTGGGGAAGATGCGACGCCACAGTTACGGAAGGAGCGGTAGAGCCATGCGAGCGAGGGGCATTGGAAGACGTCGTCGAGGTCGAAGGTGCTATAGCCACCAGCCCAAAAATCGGTAGCAAGCGGGATCAGCGCAAGCATAATACCGTAAATGAACATTGTGTCGACTAGGCCCGGTCCAGGTCGAATCCCCATAGCTGCGGCTCAAGACGCTCACCGCAAACCGCGCTCATCTCAAATTTCCCGTGCGTACCCAAACGCGCCGTCGCGCACCACCTCTCCAAGCGGTTGCTTTAGCCAATCATGGCCAAACTAGCTGTGGAAAATAGCGTGGAATGGGTCCACGACCTACTGGAATATCCCGGTTCAAGATATCAGACAGTCAGTGAACCAATATAGATAAACTCCTCTAAGAAATAAACCCTAAGCTAGATATACCCGGAACGGTCACGGAGTCGGAACGGTCTCGAGACTAGCTACCTGTGACACTCGGTGTGTCACAGCACGGGCTTACGGATCAGTCACAGGTCCAGTGTTGGCTACCTAGGAGTCTGTCGTAGGGGCCTGCACCGGGACTCCCGGTCAGGGCTGCATATACAGATTTCAGCAAGTGGTAACATATCAATATCGATTGATTAAGATCGTCGATTTGCGATATCACTTGTATTTGATATATATCAAGATATCAAAATCCGATCCGGGACAGTGCAAATGTGGGGCTTCATAGGCCCATGGAAACGATTGCGTGTTCCGGTTCAGGACCTGTAGCACCCCCGATCGATTGATCTTTGATTATACAGAAGTAACGAAAATTTAGACTGGGTATCCGAACAGTGCAGACATTCTCATTATGTATTATTTTCAATTTGGCAGATGCATATTGACATCTGCAATCTATCATGGGAAAACGTGGGCGTGGCAGCATCGATACGCCAAAGTACCTCCGGTGACAGACAGGGGACAATAGAGCACTCGCGTATGGCTGCATTGAATTAGGCCAGAAAGATACCGATGCAATACTTATAGCATACCACGTTGTGCTGTTGTAAGTGCTAACTGTAACTGCTTAGAGCTCAAACACATCTTGATATATTGATAAGATTGATATCCCGATATATCGGTAAGTTTGAAGTGATATCAATATTGATTGATCGGTACCCCTAACATATCAGAATCAATTGATAGAGCCTCTAAAGTATCGGAATCAATCGATTATACCGCTAGCAAATTCGAAATCAAATGATATAGTCTTGAAATTATTGGAATCAATTGATTATTGGCCCGAAAATATCGGAATCAATTGATAAGGCCGCCCACAACCGATACCATACCTTGGAAAGGATAACTTCTCGAAAAATGAAGCAAATCAAGCGATGTAGAAGCCAATCCTGAGTGAAATTTCGCGAGGAAAACGCCGGTCACGGCAAAAACTCCGTACGGTAAGCCAAAATTGCTGCAGCGGAAGTGTTGTTGTTCAGATGTTGTTGAGCACGTTTGGGTTCGAGGCGAAAAAGCGTCTTCCCGTGGAATTGACAATTGCCAGCGATGAAAATAACAAATTGGGGTGGATTCCGACGAGGAAAACGGTAGTCGCGTCAAAAACGTCGCAAGATAAGGTGATAAGCCAATTTCCCGGCAGAAGAGGTGCTGCTGTCCAGAAAGGCAAAGGCCTAGTAGATGTTGTCGTTGAACGCGCTAGCTTCGCGCGCAACCAAGGAACAAATGTAGTCCCAAGCAGATGTAAACCCAGTGGGACAGGTGTAGCCCCAAGCGGAAGGCATATGCAATAAAAGAGCGTTGGGCGCTCAGTCAGATGACGCGACGGTGTGTCGCGGTATACCGCAAAGGCTGCGGGATCAAAGGAACGCACGAGCACAATCACCAACCACATAACAGCGGTGATGATAGCCCATAACCTGATGGAGAGTGTGATATATATATATATATATATATAATGCATATTATATATCACACATACCGAAGGAAAACGAAGCGTCCGGAGGCAGTCGAAAGGCGGGTGCAAACTCTAAGATGAGATAATAAAATACTTGGGCTGTTTTATTATCGGAGAGCGAACGATGCAAGGATGACGTGGCACCTCAGGTCGAGGGGTGACTAGAGACGGTACCGCTGCCCCCCTTATAGGGGGCAAAAGTCGGTGCCTCCATGAGGCACAACAGCTGCCGACAGGCAGCTGCTGAGGGACAAGACTTGCGGATAATATTACCAAGTGAAGAAGGCGGCTTGCTTACGCCGCCAAGTTATCATATTGGGAAGATAAGCTGAGAGTTGGGCGCCGGTCGCAGTGTCCGGCATCGTCATAACACGTGATATCGACACTACGATCGCTAGAATTGAGTGCCATGAGAAGAGGCACCTGTCACTAGATACTACCGTACCCTACGTTTCTGGACGCGTGCAATACATCGTATTGAACACATATTGCAGGCATATTGCACGCGTATTGACAATAAATGTTCAATACAATAAAAAATGTTACAATATGTGTGCAATATGCCTGCAAGCGCTCCAACATGTGTGCAACATAGTATTGCAGTGAGCCCTCATGTATTGGAGACATATTGAAGTTCTGATGCAGAGAGTTATTTCAATATGCCTTTCAACACATGTGTAGTATAGGGTTGGAGACATGCACCATGCATGTCGCAAACACTATGAAGGCATGTGCAGACATATTGCTCACATATTGTATACATATTGTAAGTCAACATTCAATATGTTGGATACACACTGCGGACCTACTGCATACGTATTGAACATGTAAATTCAATATGTTGTATATATATTGTGGACCTATTGAATATGTATTGAAACGGAACATTCAGTATGTTGGATACATACTGCGGACCTATTGCATACGTATTGAACATGCAAATTCAATATGCTGTATATATATTGTAGACATATTGAATATGTATTGAAACGGTACATTTAGTATGTTGGATACATACTGCGGACCTATTGCATACGTATTGAACATGAAAATTCAATATGCTGTATATATATTGCGGACATATTGCATATGTATTGAAACGGTACATTTAGTATGTTGGATACATACTGCGGACCTATTGCATACGTATTGAACATGAAAATTCAATATGCTGTATATATATTGCGGACATATTGCATATGTACTGAAACGGAACATTCAATATGTTGGATACATACTGCGGACCTATTGCATACGTATTGAACATGCAAATTCAATATGCTGTATATATACTGTGGACATATTGCATATGTATTGAAATAAAAGTTGCCTATATTGGATATATACTGTAGACCTATTGCATGCATATTGCACAGACATATTCAACATGCTGCAAGTATGCTGTGGACCTATTGCATATGTCAACGAGAGGCATATTGAACACAATTAATATTGAATACAATTACAAATTGTCAAATTTGTTTCACAAATGCTCCCCCTGCCGTACGTAGGCTACGTCCACTACAAGGTTTTTTTATTTTTGTTCTTCCCTCGCGCTTGAAGGCCTTCTCCAAGAGGAGGGACGCCTCCGAGCCGGGATTCCCCACTCGGTGGCTAGCGTCCATCCCTTCCGGGAGGCGCTTGTCCACCTCCTTCATGATGAAGGAGGTGGCGCTGCGGACATATGCAAATGGCTTCTCTTTGCAAAGCATCTTCATGTCGAGGATATCAGTTACCTGCAGCCCCACCAAACGAAATACATGTGTCAAATATTGGAAATATAGTACAGTACTATTACAGACATATTGTACACATATTGTACACATATTGTACACATATTGTACACATATTGAAAGGGTTGGTGCGCACCTTGATACCGATGAGCCCCTCGGTGAGGGGGAAATCGGGGCCGTCCATGATGTGGTTGGGGAGAATATCCCCAACCGCATTCGCCACCACCAACCCGGCGAACAGCTCGACGTTGGCCTTCAATCGGCCGGTGTTCGTCACGAGTTGGCCTTTGTCGGGACGGAGCGAACTCTTCATCGCTTCGTACTCCGTTTGCGCCCCCGCGTACACCACCACCTCTTTCCCCACCTTGAAGATGTCTTCAACATTTGGGGCTTGGCGGGCTTGGCGGGCTTGGCGGGCTTGGCCAGTGACGGGGCCGGTGACGCGGCCGCCTTGGCCTTGCCCTTTGCGGATGCGGAGGCGGAGGCGGGTGCTTTTTTGGCCTTGGCCTCCACCTCCTTCTTCTTGCATTCCGCCTCCAGCAGGCGGTCAGCCTCCTCCTCGTCCTCCTTGTCCGGGGCGTTGTAATCGTAGAGATAGGCGACTGCAAACAAAAAAATGCTATAAACTGTAAGTTTTATGTAGTATGTGTACAATATGTTGGACGTATGTTGCAGGTATACCACATACATATTGCAGGCATATTGCGGCCCTACCTTTCAGAAAGGTGCACAAGCAACTAAGTATGTTGAACGTGTGCCGTGGCATGCGTCACATATACTGCAAGGGTGTTTCACGTGTATTAGAGGGTGGGAACGTACCCAGACGCTGTCGATCCTCCCCTTGCAAGCACTCCACCTTCGAATTAGGCCCCTCCTCCAATTCGAATTGGGGCAGCGCTTTCAGCACCTCCATCTTCTGGGCGATTTGCCGCACCGGGCATGTGAGAGGGACCCCCTCCTCCATACACGTGGTGTACGGATGTAGTTTTTGGGGGTCCACCCACGTACACTCTCCCGTTTTCGTGTCGGTCGCCCACCGGCCGCACTTCCAAAGGTATCGATTGTTGTTGACAATCGAACGGGCTTTCGCCCGCACGAACGAATTAGTGGGCGCGGTCGCCCACTTGCACCGATTTTGTACCGCCGTGACGTATTTCGTCACCGCGGACTCTTGCTTCGGAACGTGAAGTAGGGGCTCAAGACGCCCGTCCTTCGCACGCAATTCTGTAAGTAATTCCTCCCCAAACTCTTCCCAAATCAATATTTTTCATGCACCGAAGGAACGAAGTTAATTAAACGAAGCCGCATGCGTGTAGTAGGGGCTTAGTACGTACCAAACTCCTCGTGACATGCTTTAATTAGTTGAGCTTCGAACGCGCTTCGAGCCCCCTTGCGCCTTTTTTTGCTCCCTTCCCCCCCTCCCTCCTCATCGTCCTCGTCGTCTTCCTTCGCCCTTTTCTTGCCTTTGTCGAGGAAAGCCAATGGGGTTTCCTCGATCCCTTTGGGCTCGCCAGGTGTCCCCTTTGCCCTCACCTTCGCAACGTAGTCAACGAAGCCCTCGTGCGTATGCTCAACGCCAAACAGCTCGCAGCTTTCTACATACTCAGCGTGCAACTCTTTGACTGACATTTTTCTTACACCTCTGCTGGCTTTCTTACACCTCTGCTGGCTTTGTTTACACCTCTGCTGGCTAGGGCGGCTGCTGGAACGTCAACGTGCTTCCAGGAGGCCTTCCGTACGTTGCCGTGATGCGCTGGGTATTACCATGCATCGTGCACGCATGTTGGCCTCATGTGTCGGGCGCATTGCACCTGCGACGACCGACCGTTTGGAAATGCATTTTGAAATTTCGTCCATCGTCCATCTCGATTGTCATCGCGCTCTTTTTATCGCGCTCTTTTTCTTTTTTTGGGGGGGAACGTCTAACCC
>LGRX02035697.1:0-39575 GCA_001247695.2 Cymbomonas tetramitiformis
GGCGTCAATTTTTGCACTGTTAAAAACGCACTAAAAACGCACTGTTAAACGAAGGACTGAATTTTTTCCCGATTTTTCAAAAGAGGGGGAATCTTCGATTTCATCTCCGATTTTTTCCCCAATAGGGGGTACGTAAACGTACAGGTGGGGAAAAAGTATTCCCCAATCTTCGTGAACGATGAACGTATAAACTAAAACTTTGAAAACAACCCAATACCCCCCACTCCCCCCTCCCCCTTGCACTGTTAACGGACTGAATTTCTTCCATCCCCCCCCTCTTCCCTCCCGCCCCCCGTTATGTTTTCCAAAAAACACATACTTAACGTGACCCCGTTTATTCGTCTCGGTGTTGGTCTATCCATCTCTATCTTGGACTGCGGGGGCTCCGCCCCCAGACCCCCTCCTGAATTATATTATTAACGCAGTCATTCATGGGTGACCTTACTCATTTCTACCGCACGCTGGGTACGTTTCAATTTTTATTTACAATACACTCGGGCTTCAATTCATATAATATGGATACAGCATACAGTGACACACTTCTCTATTTATGATTTGTATTGAATAGCAGCCGGCAGAAATGCTATAAAACGAATGATTAGGCTACTACTTTTATGTCCCGCTCCGCCAACGATCGATCTTTGGTCTTAAAATAGAAAGATAGTGATTACTGCTTTTTAACGATGCCACAATGCATCCATATAAATATGGACATCTAAGTTGGGGCAGAAGCAAAGGATTTCTATGCCACGTGTATGGATAGCATTCACGGTTTCTGAATTCTTGGTCCATTTTGTTGCGCAATATCTATTTATAAGATCGCTTCCGGCGTAAGGGTTATTGACAGCACACTGTTCAATGGTCACAACGGCATTGTTCACTGTTCACGACACTTGAACGACTTGAGCGTAACGTTGCGTGCTTTTTGATATAAATCAAATAATCAATTTATTCCTGTTTATATTTTTCATTATCCACTGATGACCTGAATTATATTATTGACGCAGTGGGAAGTGATTTGTAAAGTATGTGCTGTGTCACGTAGTCACATGGCTGACACAATGGCTTCAATTCATATAATATGGATACAGCATACATAGTACAGCCTACGATTTGGGCGTCAATTTTTGCACTGTTAAAAACGAACTAAAAACGCACTGTTAAAAGGGCTGAATTTTCTGAATCCGTTTAAGCAATCCTGGAATTGCCATGAATGAGGACCTAATTTATATATGCATTTGATACACAATGGCTTCAATTCATAGAATATTAATACAGCATACGTAGTACAGCCTACGATATGGGCGTCAAAAACGCACTGTTAAAAACGCACTGTTAAAAGCACTGAATTTTTTCCCGATTTTTCAAAAGAGGGGGAATCTTCGATTTCATCTCCGATTTTTTCCCCAATATGCAAAATTATTCCAAAACTTTTATTTACAATACACTCGGGCTTCAATTTAATCGTACAGCATACGTTGTCGTGTACAGCCTATAATTTGGGCGTCAACCTCTGCACTGCTGTGTTTTCCCCCGATTTTTCAAAAGAGGGGGAATCTTCGATTTCATCTCCGATTTTTTCTCCAATATGCAAAAATACTCCAGAAATTATATACACACTACACTGGGGCTTCAATTGATATAATATCAAATATGCATACAGCATACAATGTGTCGTGTACAGCCTACGATATGGGCGTCAATATTTGCACTATTAACGGACTGAATTTTTTCCCGATTTTTCAAAAGAGGGGGAATCTTCGATTTCATCTCCGATTTTTTCCCCAATATGCAAAATTATTCCAAAACTTTTATTTACAATACACTCGGGCTTCAATGGATACAGCATACGTTGGCGTGTACAGCCTACGATTTGGGCGTCAACTTTTGCACTGTTAAAAGGCACTGAATTTCATCCGTCCTTGCAAGCATTTCTGGGATTTGGCAAGAATGAGGACCTAATTTATATAGGGGTACGTAAACGTACAGGTGGGGGAAAAAATAATCCCAATCTTCGTGAACAGGCATATAAACTAAAACTTTGAAAACAACCCAATACCCCCCAACCCCCAACCCCACCCCCAACCCCCACCTCACCCCTCCCTCCCCCCTTCCCCCCTCCCCACCCCTCCCCCTCCCCCTCCCCCACCCCACTCCCCCCACCCTCCCCCCTCCCCCACCCTCCCCCCACCCTCCCCCCCCTCCCCTCCCCCTCCGCCCCCTCCCCCCACCCTCCCCACCTCCCCCACCCTCCCCCTTCACCCCCCTTCACCCCCTTCACCCCCTTCACCCCCTTCACCCCTTCACCCCCAATATTTATATACAATACACTCGAGCTTCAATTGATATAATATGCATACAGCATACACTGAGTCGTGTACAGCCTACGTTTTGGGCGTATTAATGGGCCCATTAATGATTTGCATGCCTCGAAAACCTACATGTTATCATTGTCCAAATTACAGGTGTCTTTCGGGCTGAGTAGATAGGGGTAACCGCTGGGCTCCCCCCAGACCCTCCTGAATTATATTATTAACGCAGTCATTTATGGGTGACCTTACTCATTTCTACCGCACGCTGGGTACGTTTCAATTTTTATTTACAATACACTCGGGCTTCAATTCATATAATATGGATACAGCATACTTCTCTATTTATGGTTTGTATTGAATAGCAGCCGGCAGAAATGCTATAAAACGAATGATTAGGCTACTACTTTTATGTCCCGATCCGCCAACGATCGACCTTTGGTCTTAAAATAGAAATATAGTGATTACTGTTTTTAACGATGCCACAATGCATCCATATAAATATGGACATCTAAGTTGGGGCAAAGGCAAAGGATTTTTATGCCACGTGTATGGATAGCATTCACTGTTTCTGAATTCTCGGTCCATCGTTTTGTTGCGCAATATCTATTTATAAGATCGCTTCCGGCGTAAGGGTTATATTGACAGCACACTGTTCACTGGCCACAAGGCATTGTTCACTGTTCACGACACTTGAACGACTTGAGCGTAACGTTGCGTGCTTTTTTATATAAATCAAATAATCAATTTATTCCTGTTTATATTTTTCATTATCCACTGATGACCTGAATTATATTATTGACGCAGTGGGAAGTGATTTGTAAAGTATGTGCTGTGTCACGTAGTCACATGGCTGACACAATGGCTTCAATTCATATAATATGGATACAGCATACGTAGTACAGCCTACGATTTGGGCGTCAATTTTTGCACTGTTAAGAACGAACTAAAACGCACTGTTAAGAGGGCTGAATTTTCTGAATCCGTTCAAGCAATTCTGGAATTGCCATGAATGAGGACCTAATAATTTATATATGCATTTGATACACAATGGCTTCAATTCATATAATATGGATACAGCATACGTAGTACAGCCTACGATTTGGGCGTCAATTTTTGCACTGTTAAGAACGAACTAAAACGCACTGTTAAGAGGGCTGAATTTTCTGAATCCGTTCAAGCAATTCTGGAATTGCCATGAATGAGGACCTAATTTATATATGCATTTGATACACAATGGCTTCAATTCATATAATATGGATACAGCATACGTAGTACAGCCTACGATTTGGGCGTCAATTTTTGCACTGTTAAGAACGAACTAAAAACGCACTGTTAAGAGGGCTGAATTTTTTCCCGATTTTTCAAAAGAGGGGGAATCTTCGATTTCATCTCCGATTTTTTCCCCAATATTAGAGTTTCAACGCTCGGGATCTTTTTGTACATCACAAAATGACATGGCATCTGGGAATGGCATGGCATTGACATCATCATCATCCCACATCCCAAGTTCCGAGTGCTGTGTCACCGACTTCCACGATGCGATGCGATGCTCATGCCGATGCCGCTGCCGGAGCCGCTGCCGATCGCGCCTGCGCCATCGCCATCGCATGGCGTCTGCGACTCTTCCCGTCTCCTTGGGAAACGCAAACCGCCGAATCATGTTCATCATCAATCGAGAATTACTAGCTACTACCCGTAGGGCCGATAGCGTCAAAGCGATGCCATGCCATCGAATTCGATCATCGTGCGTGTTGTCAAAGTGTGGAGAGAAACGAAAGGTCTCTTTTGTCTTATATTCGTTGCAAGAGGGAACCCAAAAGGCCACAATGCAAGACTCAGTATTCCTGAATACTTCAAGATAATGGCTTATTTTCAAATTTCAAATTCACTTTCTCTGCGAGATATATGGAACGAAACATTGAGGAAACCTGCAAATATTTTGAAAAAGATTGTCGACAGGCTATTGCAGGGAATCTTGCTTTTATTCAAGAGTTGCACTTATCGGGGACCGACGCACAGATCATTTTGGATTGCAACACCGGTTGGGTAGCCCTTGAGCAGATTTGGAGACGCCATCGCAGAATCATAACTAAGGTACAGTTTCGGGTTTTCAATGTATTCTCGTATTAAAGCATCTAAACCGCGGCATACCCCTATTTTAAGACGCCGTTCTGACGTTCACAGAGCCGTATTTCACGACGCCGTTCCGATCGAATCAAGGCGCAAGCGGAACCCCGACAATCTACCAAATCTCTCCTTCCTACAAACACCGTTGAGGCAATCCTTGAATATTGGAACGTTTGAAGGTTGGTACCTAGCACGCCCTTTTCAGCTGTTCGCTTCAAAGTCTTTCGCGACTGCGACTGCCCTTTCACATATCATATTCTCGGCTTCACTCGAGCGCATCGTCATTTTCTTCATTTCGTCAAGTTTGGTTCACCTGACCGTTTCCATGTATTTCGTGCTGTTCAGGCCCAATCTTCATGCCAAAGAAACCACTAAAACCACCAGCGTGGCAAATTCCAATCTTCGCTGTTCTTGCCAACACAACCCAGCGCATTTGTATCTGTCCAACCTGCTTAATTGACAAATATTCTGGCGCGTCCTCCAAAGTCCCAGCGACACTACACCTCTACAATTTGAATTCCGCCAACCACCTAGGCCCCTCATCTTGGGATAACAACCAGCCTTCCCCGTCAGTTTCACAATCCCCGTCCCTTGCTTCCCCGTCGGTATCACAACCCGCCACTCACCAGTGTACACCTGAAGTTCCCAAGCTACGCCGAAGCACGAGGTCATCTCTCGGAAAACGCTCAAGTCTAGCCTAAACCGGTATGTCACAATTCTCCCTTCCTGCGGTTCATGTCTACTTCACGTTACAGTTCTTCTACTGTTATCTTCTCATCTAATTCACTACGTACCTTCCTGTTTTACACATTGAGTCAACCGATGTTCTCTCCTCTTATCCGCAGTTGCCTCCGCAAAATGAAACGCATTGGGGGGTTCTCAAGGAGAGAAACTACGCCGATGTACGCCGATTTCTTGAGGAGCAACGAGATGCCCACGCTTCTGCCAATGGCAAAACTTTCAGGTGCGCATCAGCAACTCGCGCTCCATGTAAGAAAAGTATTGCTGTCTTTCATTTGCCATGGTGCGCAAGTGAAAACTTGTAAACTTCAAGTTGTGCAATTCTTTTTTAATTCTTTTCACTCATGGTACCGCACAGCCCATTATCTTTGGGCGCATCAGCATATCACGCTCCTTGTTGCAAATTGTTCCTGCCCGTCAACTTAAGTAGCTTGCGCGACTGAGTACTTATAATTAGGCAATTCCGTTTCAATTCTTTTCACCGAGGGTACCTCACACCCCATAACATTTTGCGCATCAACAAATCATGGTCCTTCTTGGAATGTGCTCTTCGCCGTGAAGTTAAACAGGGTGCGCGACTGCACTACTCAAATTGGGTAATTTAGTTTCACCAAACTTCCCTATCCTTTTCCCTATGCAGGACGCTTCCTAGAAAGTTGTGGGGCGGAGGTCATCTTCGAACTGCTGACCTCACCATCTTGGACCCGGAACCAAACGTCCCCATAGTCACAAAAGAACAAGCAGCAAAGTCCTGGACGAAAATGTTTACCTTCCTTCGCCAGGTTTGTATTTCTACCTCTTCATGCATTCCTTGCGACATGAAATTCACCAGCCTCCAAGGAACATTTTGGTATAAGGATGGGTGGAGGGGGCTTCGTGAGCACCCGGGAGGGGCCATTTGGGCTAGGGGGTAGCGTTAGGTGCATTGTCATCATGCGTGTCATCAGCTGTCATACAGCATAGGCTATAGTGAGTGAGGCAAAGCAGATTTGCCCATGATGCATTGCACATGCTTTTAGTGCAGGCTCTTAGGAACATTTTGGTATAAGGATGGGTGGAGGGGGCTTCGTGAGCACCCGGGAGGGGCCATTTGGGCTAGGGGGGTAGCGTTAGGTGCATTGTCATCATGCGTGTCATCAGCTGTCATACAGCATAGGCTATAGTGAGTGAGGCAAAGCAGATTTGCCCATGATGCATTGCACATGCTTTTAGTGCAGGCTCCTAGGAACATTTTGGTATAAGGATGGGTAGAGGGGGCTTCGTGAGCACCCGGGAGGGTCCATTTTGGCTAGGGGGGTAGCGTTAGGTGCATTGTCATCATGCGTGTCATCAGCTGTCATACAACATAGGTCATAGTGAGTGAGGCAAAGCAGACTTGCCCATGATGCATTGCACATCCTTTTAGTGCAGGCTCCTAGGACCATTTTGATATAAGGATGGGTGGAGGGGGCTTCGTGAGCACCCGGGAGGGGCCATTTGGGCTAGGGGGGTAGCGTTAGGTGCATTGTCATCATGCGTGTCATCATCAGCTGTCATACAGCATAGGCTATAGTGAGTGAGGCAAGCAGATTTGCCCATGATGCATTGCACATGCTTTTAGTGCAGGCTCCTAGGAATATTTTGGTATAAGGATGGGTGGAGGGGGCTTCGTGAGCACCCGGGAGGGTCCATTTGGGCTAGGGGGATAGCGTTAGGTGCATTGTCATCATGCGTGTCATCAGCTGGCATACAGCATAGGCTATAGTGAGTGAGACAAGCAGATTTGCCCATGATGCATTGCACATCCTTGTAGTGCAGGATCCTAGGAACATTTTGGTATAAGGATGGGTGGAGCGGGCTTCGTGAGCACCCGGGAGGCTCCATTTGGGCTAGGGGGGTAGCGTTAGGTGCATTGTCATCATGCGTGTCATCATCAGCTGTCATACAGCATAGGCCATAGTGAGTGAGGCAAAGCAGATTTGCCCATGATGCATTGCACATGCTTTTAGTGCAGGCTCCTAGGAACATTTTGGTATAAGGATGGGTGGAGGGGGCTTCGTGAGCACCCGGGAGGGGCCATTTGGGCTAGGGGGGTAGCGTTAGGTGCATTGTCATCATGCGTGTCATCATCAGCTGTCATACAGCATAGGCTATAGTGAGTGAGGCAAGCAGATTTGCCCATGATGCATTGCACATCCTTGTAGTGCAGGATCCTAGGAACATTTTGGTATAAGGATGGGTGGAGCGGGCTTCGTGAGCACCCGGGAGGGGCCATTTGGGCTAGGGGGGTAGCGTTAGGTGCATTGTCATCATGCGTGTCATCATCAGCTGTCATACAGCATAGGCCATAGTGAGTGAGGCAAGCAGATTTGCCCATGATGCATTGCACATGCTTTTAGTGCAGGCTCCTAGGAACATTTTGGTATAAGGATGGGTGGAGGGGGCTTCGTGAGCACCCGGGAGGGGCCATTTGGGCTAGGGGGGTAGCGTTAGGTGCATTGTCATCATGCGTGTCATCAGCTGTCATACAGCATAGGCCATAGTGAGTGAGGCAAAGCAGATTTGCCCATGATGCATTGCACATCCTTTTAGTGCAGGCTCCTAGGAACATTTTGGTATAAGGATGGGTGGAGGGGGCTTCGTGAGCACCCGGGAGGGGCCATTTGGGCTAGGGGGGTAGCGTTAGGTGCATTGTCATCATGCGTGTCATCAGGTGTCATACAGCATAGGCCATAGTGAGTGAGGCAAAGCAGATTTGTCCATGATGCATTGCACATCCTTGTAGTGCAGGATCCTAGGAACATTTTGGTATAAGAATGGGTGGAGGGGGCTTCGTGAGCACCCGGGAGGGTCCATTTGGGCTAGGGGGGTAGCGTTAGGTGCATTGTCATCATGCGTGTCATCATCAGCTGTCATACAGCATAGGCTATAGTGAGTGAGGCAAGCAGATTTGCCCATGATGCATTGCACATGCTTTTAGTGCAGGCTCCTAGGAACATTTTGGTATAAGGATGGGTGGAGGGGGCTTCGTGAGCACCCGGGAGGGGCCATTTGGGCTAGGGGGGTAGCGTTAGGTGCATTGTCATCATGCGTGTCATCATCAGCTGTCATACAGCATAGGCTATAGTGAGTGAGGCAAGCAGATTTGCCCATGATGCATTGCACATGCTTTTAGTGCAGGCTCCTAGGAATATTTTGGTATAAGGATGGGTGGAGGGGGCTTCGTGAGCACCCGGGAGGGTCCATTTGGGCTAGGGGGATAGCGTTAGGTGCATTGTCATCATGCGTGTCATCAGCTGGCATACAGCATAGGCCATTGTGAGTGAGACAAGCAGATTTGCCCATGATGCATTGCACATCCTTGTAGTGCAGGATCCTAGGAACATTTTGGTATAAGGATGGGTGGAGCGGGCTTCGTGAGCACCCGGGAGGCTCCATTTGGGCTAGGGGGGTAGCGTTAGGTGCATTGTCATCATGCGTGTCATCATCAGCTGTCATACAGCATAGGCTATAGTGAGTGAGGCAAGCAGATTTGCCCATGATGCATTGCACATCCTTTTAGTGCAGGCTCCTAGGAACATTTTGGTATAAGGATGGGTGGAGGGGGCTTCGTGAGCACCCGGGAGGGTCCATTTGGGCTAGGGGGGTAGCGTTAGGTGCATTGTCATCATGCGTGTCATCATCAGCTGTCATACAGCATAGGCCATAGTGAGTGAGGCAAAGCAGATTTGTCCATGATGCATTGCGCATCCTTTCAGTGCAGGCCCCAATGCACCAACTTGTGGCAAGTGCAAGAAACCTTGCCACAAGCTCTGGTGCAAAGGGCTATGCAAGCCTCGCTACACCAAGAACCAAAACGACGCCGCCAAAGAACGCCGGCAGAAACAGCAAGCCCCGAAGAA
Organism: Cymbomonas tetramitiformis; assembly: GCA_001247695.2. Lineage (NCBI taxonomy): Eukaryota > Viridiplantae > Chlorophyta > Pyramimonadophyceae > Pyramimonadales > Pyramimonadaceae > Cymbomonas > Cymbomonas tetramitiformis. The sequence continues at coordinate 9,062 of LGRX02035697.1, forward strand.
AGCGGGCCGTCCGAAAAAAACTGCTCCTTAAGCAATCAGCTTTTGCCATCAAACTTCTTGCTGATAGCTCGAAATCTTGTCATAGATTGCTCTTAGACTTGCTCATTGCTTTCCAGTTTACACCGGGACATATATACACTCAACATTTATTAATATGTAATTGCATCATCCCTGCCTGACATAGCCACACGCATCTGTGCTAAAGGCGCATCCGTGCTAAAGGCGCATCCGTGCTAAAAGCGCTTTCGTGCTACAGCATATATATATATATATAAGGCCGAGAATCGTGCGATTCTAAATGGTTAAATCGTGGGATCATCGTTCGCAAAAGCGACGACGGCTAGCGCAAATAATCCGTAACGTAAACTTCGGATACCTTGAATCGTCACTCTGAAACACGATACGCATGAGATCAATCAGCAATCCAGCGTCAATCTGTATCACGAAACGCAATTCATTGAACCTTGAATCGTCACTCTGCAATACGATACGCAATTCATGGGGGCTACATCCTAAGAACTGTAAGGCTAAATGCCTAAGGTGAGGGACTAAAGTGGACTCAGTTCCCCCCAATATCCTAAAAACACCATGAGGGACGCCTCAAATCGGTGTAAGAAGACTGGTACCAGCAAGCAACAACAACAAAGACATCAAAGACATATACAAAGGTATGCCCGTTGTGAGGTCACAACTCTTTTAAGAGGGGAGATCTGTCAGGGTTATGACCGATGACACATGTGTCATACCTGTCACACATGTCATACGTGTCATACCTGTCAGACATGTCATACCATGTCATGTCATGTCGAGCGTCATGTCATATATCATAATGACAGACAGTCGTCAGTACGGTCGACTATGACTGTACATGTCATCGAGATGATAAGTCACATCATCTGTCATTTATTCAAGGAAAGACTTGAATGCCACCTGTCATCGAGAGGCCGTATGTCGGACTCGAGGATGGCGAAGCAAGATACTATCTTGAAGTACCGAACGGTTCGGAGAAGAAATCATCTTCGCTTCTAGCATGTGCGGAACAAGCATGCGGGTATCATATGACGTACGCATCATTCGTTCTGCCGATACCAGTCGTTCAACCAATGCCTCGGGTTCACAACCCAATAGCGGTACCATCTGTGAGATGGGAGGCATTCGGTATAGATGAGCTAGCGTTGTGCTAGAGCAGTATCTTCGGACGAAGTCTGCACTCATCACCCGCTCATAAGCTGTGCGCGTGTTACTGTTCAATAACACCTGCACTATCTTATTATATCATATATATCTTAAGGCTCGCGACAGCGTCCTTATCAACCCGGCTGACAGTGAGGATGCGGTTCGGCAGCCTCCAGCACCTCGTCAGGGATGCGGTACACCGCCTTGGGGGTTTGGCCGCTCTTCGGCAATTGTTGTGATGGTGTGTGCACTCCTTTGTGTTTGCGCCACCGCGGCGCCACTCTCCGCTGCGACTCTTGGCGAGGCATGCGCACCGGCCCACACCGACCTGGATGGAGCATGGAGGTCGGTGGTGCTGCTGAGGCAACCAACGGCACATCTCCGTTAACTTTTACGGCTTTGACATGCTACGAGGCCGGCTTGGACACTGCGGCACCGGCTGCTATTCCACCGCGCCGGCACGCTCGGCCGGCACCGTGCTCGGCAGGGGCTTCAAAATGCGCGAAAAGATGCTGGCGGTTAAGCTCCACAAATCGATCCCTAAAGTGAGTCCGATCAATGCGACGGTGCACAACGCGGTGTTCCATTGGCGCATGTGAGACAGCAGCATGCCGAACAAGGCGAAAAAGTGTATGGTGGGCGCGTAGTACAGGAATCCGTTAACGCTGTAGAGCAGGCCCGTCACGAAAATCGATAGACTCTGCAGCACGTCAAAATAGAGCTGCACGTGCACCCGACATCGCAGTTGGTTGACGACCTGACGGTTTTCGATCTGCGCCTGTATTTTTTGTGAGCCGCTATCGAAGTTGGCCTCGGCCATTGCGTACTATGGACACGTAACACAGGGTATTGCGAGAGTTGTATGTATACGCGAGTCCGCGCATTCGCGGTTTCAATATGATATGTATACACGCACACACGCGCTAAGGATACGTATGTAAATACCAGCACACGCAGCGGTGGCCTACTTTGCACGGGCATTCACGTGCGTCGTTGCACAACTAAGTTCGAGTAAACATCCGCGTAATCGGCGCTCGCCGCGCGTCGCTCCACGACTTCAAACAGATCGAGCATAGGTGTGAAAAGCGGGTGCCAGGCGTTCTCCCTTGCGCAGCAAAAAACGCGCGCAGGATGCTGCATTAGGTACAGGTGCTGACGTTCCTCGTTGCAAGCCTCGTCGCACGTCTCCTGCTCGTCCAAAGCGCGCGAGGCGACGTCGTCGGTGCTGATTAAGGTCGTTGCGGTTGAGGTCGATTCGGAGGATTTGGTTTGCTGCACGCTCATGAAAGTTTTGATGATATCGAAGAGCACCACCGGATGTTTGCTCCGCGCTGTGCTGACATTTATCTTGATCGGTTTGATGAAGTCGGCTCGGCGAAGCATCCATTTCTGACTGTCCATTGTTGGTAACGACTGCAGAAACGCCGAGCACTGGGCCACACGCTGCTCTCGAGACCATTTACTGGAAAAGTTCGCCACCAACGCCCGAGCTTTTTGGGCGAAGGTTTCGCACCGCCACCCTCGCGGCACGCAGCCGCAGGCGAGTGCGCAGAGCAAGAGGAAAAACCCGACGCGCGCGTCGGTCACCAGGGTGTCCGGTTGCCGTTTACGTTTGTGCTTCAAGGCGCCGACGAGTAACGCTAACGCCGTTCGCTGCGATTCGTCCACGCTTGCGAGATGCAGTTTTTGATCTTCGACGACCCATCCCAGGATGCGACCCACATCGCGCAGCGCTGTGCTTTCCTGGCGACACGCACGCCGAACTGCGCGTAGACCGGATCCCGCAGGCGCCACACGTCGTCGGCGAGGTCCACAAGCATCGTCACGGCTGTGCGCGTGTCTTGCAACCTGACGCGTTCCAGGCTTGCGACGATCGCTTCCAGAGAAACGACAGCTCGGTTACGTACGGTGAAATACGCGTTTATTAGACCGAAGAGCGCGGAATACTCGTGGTCCACCGCGACCGCGGTGCGGCTCTCATCAAGCGCCGCCACAAGCACCGTCGCGTCGCGCATCCAGCGGGACCAAACGACGCGAGCTGTGTGCACAACGTCTAGATATCGGTAATGGTCGGTGTGTTTCAAAACATGACAGGCGTGCGTCTCCGCACGCAGCGTGTCGCGTATCCGTTGCATGTCCCTGCTGAGGTAGCCGTTCCATTGTTCGCCCAGCTGCGCCTCGAAGTGTTCCGTGGTGTTCACGCGCGCATGTCGCGCGATGTACAGCGCACGCGCTGTGGGAGCGTTGCAGTAGGTTATGTGGTGGACCTGGATCACCTCCTGGGATACGCGGTCGAGGAACTCCGGCGACAGCGTGCTGCACTCCCGCTCGCGAGACAACGCGCGCGTGTAAACGTCCACCGCGTACAACAGATGGGCGCACCGCGTTTGCATAAAAGCCCGCACGTGTTCGATTTCCGGGTCAGCGCCGTGCGCCAGGGAGGTCCATAAGGCGACGGGCACGTCGTACCGCTCAGGCGCGTTGCGCAAACACAGGTTCCACACGATGAAGGCGCCGATCACGGGGCGCATGCGCTGCAGGTGCTCGGCGTCGGGCGACAGCGTGTATCGCGCCAGGACGTGCGTGCGCTGGTCGCAATAACGTTCGGCGACGTCCGCAAAAAACCATTTTGCGGATTTTATGTACGGGTGCAGGATACAATCAGGGGCGGCGCCGTTCGTAATGCCGTCCGATAGGAGGCGGGCGGCGCCTTCGCCCCACGCGTACAATCCGTCGACGACGCAGCCGTGCCGCTCCGTCAACATGTCAAGGTACGGCGTGACATTGGCCTGGTGCGCTAGCGCCGAGTACAGCTGCACCATCAAAGTCGCGCACAGGCCCGTCACGCGTTCCTGCGGCGGGGTCACGAGGTTGCACGAGACGGCGCGGTCCTCGTTGACGTAGAGTTGCATATTAACGTCACACACACCCAGCGAATGCACGATGGCCTGATTCGTGGCGATGAGAGTCGCGAGGCGGTCGTCGTCGCCGTCCTCGTCGTCCGAGTAGCGCCAAAGAAACGCGTGCAGAGCACGCGATCGTTGTCCGCAGTAAGTGGGATAGGCGTCCCGCAGCCAGGTAAACTCGGACCACGCGCACGCCCACACGGTGCGGTCGTTCACGCACCCGGACCATTGTTTACGATCGCGCGCGGGGCCGGTGGATTCGTGCACCCCAAACCAAAAATAGAACAACGATTTCAGCATGGAGTGCAGTTTGGACATCAAATTCGGCGAACGCACGTCGCGCGCGTACGTTTCGTCGAGGGCGGTGGTCGCCGACGCCGTTTTGTCGACGCACTGCGAGGTTAGAGTGAAGTCCGCTGTTCCGCGTTGCGCAACCATCATCAGCGTTTTGTAACCGGTACCGAAACGATCCACCTCGGCGACTTTGCTGTACAAAAACAGAATCACCAAATTGTGCAGGAACGCGCCGTTGGTTATCAAGCGTTGTATCGCCTTGTTGTGATGGCAGCGCACGTATCTACCGCGTGGTTTTTTTGTTTGCACGTGGTCGTCGAAGGTGGCGTGCAGGGTGGGGCCATCGTCGTGCATCGCAAAGTATTTTTCCGGTGCTTGAACGATCTCGTTGTAGTACGCCTCGCAGACTTCGTCGAAATGATCGTAGTGTAAAACGATAATATCGTTTATGTGCAAACGCCTGGCCGTGGCGTCCAAGACGCACACAAGGCCGGCGTCCAGACCGTGTAAAATTGCATGCAATTTTTTGCAACACGCATGCACGTGCACAGCTTTGCAATCGGTCGAGGGCAGTAGCACGTCGCGCATGAGATTGTCGAGCGCCCGGTTCGCGCCGTGAATGTCCGTCACGAGGGCGCGATCGATCAGCGAGGTTAGCGCGTTATTCTCCATGCTTCGAAAAGCTATCGCGATCACAACGCGGATCGAACATCACAAATGGGCGTATCATTTTATATATATACGCCGAAAATTCGTCGCGTGGTTACCATCAAAAATATCCGCACGTCGTCGATTAACGCGCCTTCAATCCAGGCCGACGCTAAAAAGTTGGGGGTTGTGTTCTTTGAACGCGCACACCTAAAAGCCTCACTCGGGTTTAAAACTATACATGGTATGACCTTGCAGTGTGCCCTTCATGAGAGCGTCCTGAAACTCGCGCACGCTGCGCATCTCTGCTGCGTGTGCTGTTTTTGCCTCCTCGTCGCGTACACGCATCGACTCGAGCGTGTCGAAGGTCGACTTGAGCATGCGCGCGTGCTCAAGATGCGACTCGCGAACACGACGCAGCTCCTCGGTGAGCGCGCCGAGCGCGTCGACCTGAATCGACGAGTCCGCTTGCGCGGGTTCGCTGCGCGCGTCGTCCACGACCGCTTGGGCGGGCGCGGCGTCGGCACGTTTGCGCTTAACAGGCGCAACCGGCGACGCGTGCAACGCCTTTGCTTTCTTCGACGTCGGGCATTTCTTCGTATCGAGGATGGTCTCCATCATCTCCAGGCACAACTCGCGCATCTTCGATCCCACGGAGTCGACGTCCACGGTCGCACTGCCGCGCAGCTGAATGTTGACACTCGCGATTTTGGGCACGGGTGGGCCTTTCAAGCTGGCAAACGCAGGGTGGCTCATGATGGTCTTGTTCTGCGCAATCGCGTGATGGAAGAACTTCAAATCGACTGTGTCCGTATTGACGGTCCTCGTGGAATTCAGCAACGGTGATAACGCAAGCGCGGCGTCACTGTCGTCCACGCCCTCCGCGTTTTTAGCGCGGCGCTCGGATTTCGCCTTCGTGGTATCGGCGCCGACGACTTTGGACGTCCCAGCAGACGGCGCGGGCTTGCGCGCGGATACAGGCTGTGTCAGCGCGCGCAGCTTGGACTTCGAAGCAAACTTCGGAGCGCTCGGCAGTACAGTGGCGACAGGCGCGGCCGCGAGTTTCGCCGTGTGCTTTTGCTGACTCTCGTACACCCGCGGATCAATCCTGGGCCGGTTCAGGCTCGCAGGAAAGTTGTCGCGCTTCCAATCCATCTTGGCGATGCCCTTCGAGTTCGTACCAGCAGCGCACGCCTTGTAGTAGTTCTTGTAAAAATGCTGTGTCATGTAGTGCGCGGTCTGGCAGACGCGCTCACTGCCGCGCACCAAAAGAAACCCTATCCAGATGTGGTTACGGTACTTCTCGTGCAGGCGATTGTTGCGATATTTCGGAGCCACCGCGCGCTTGGCCCAGCTCAGGTCAATTTTACGCAAACGGTCCTGGTCGGTGACGTTCGTCAGCAGTTCTATCGCCTTGGTGTCGTCGAAAACGGTGCCGGTGTGCACAAGCTCCCAGTGCATGTCGTGCGCTTTGACCGTTCTCACCCCGCGTCCGGGATCTTCGGTGCGCTCGTTGTCGGAACCGTTTTGAAAAGCTAACTTCCACTCCGCGTAATCCATAATGCGTTGGGTGCAGTCGCTCGTGCACGTACACGATGCACAAAACCGTCTATCACCGATCGGCGAAGGGCGCACTAAAAAAAAATCGGTGTGACTGTAGGACGCTATATACGTGGGTTGTGTATATATTCAAAACCGGTGGGCGGGCTGCTTGGCACGATGGGCGTGACAATTAACGAATCATGGAACAACTCGACACCGTCGGAAGAGATGTGCAATAACGTTTACGCCTTGATTGGATTATGGGCCGACGGCGGTGTGTTGCTGGACGCGCAGCTGAAAGCGCCTGCCGTACGCGTGGTCGACCGTAATTTGAATGCGGCGCGAGTCCTATCGTATCTTGAACGTCAAGGACAACGCGCACCGGCACTGTGTTACGACAGTCTCAACGGGTGCGTCATTTACGTTACGAAGGGTACACAAATCTTTTACGACCTTCTCAGCCACACGGTCAACGCGCGTGAGTGCGATAGCGTATACGATACGCGTTTTTGGTACGCGGCGCCGACGGTGCGTACGGCTTTGCTTGCGATGCCGACGGTGGCGTATTTCGTCCAGTGCACCTGCACACCGCGGGCGTCGCACCGCCTGCCTGTGTACGACCACCGCGTCTGTGCGTCATCGCAGACGCGTGTCGACGGCAAAACAGCGTTGCGCGCGCATCTAAAGGCGTGGCGCGACCGACGGTGTTTGCTGCGGTACATGCCGTGCGATGACGCCATGCTCACCGGTAATTTACCGCGGTTCTCCTGTCACGTGGCGCCCGACGGCGCGCTATTTTTGCGCGCGATCGGGACTCAAGATTTAGGCCGCGTGTGGGGGTGGTTGATGGCCAACGACCTGGCGGTGCACGCGAACTGTTATCGATGCCCGGCTGCGTCGCGTACGCAGCAAGGCAAAAAATACGCGGTGGTGTTAATCGTGCGCGTCGGCTTCTCGCGTGCGCGTAATCCTATAAGCGTGCACGGCTTGTGTCGCGTATACACACGAACGCGCGCCTGGCAGATACGCGCGAGTAAGTCGCGGGAGGTTATGATTTTTGATATGGACGACCTCGCGTGATAGTTTGGCAGTATATATACAAGCGTGCGCGAGCTCTTAGAAAAAACGCAAACATGTCCGTACGCATGGCAACCGCAGATTGTACCAAGCTGCTAATGGCCTCAGATTCCACACGCAAAAAAAAAGCAAACGACGATTCGAAACGCGTAACCCTTATGCCGAAGACGTGCATGCCATGAGGGAGCGCCAGACCCGCCTCCGGCGGGAGCGGCACGTAAATCTTGCATCGCAGCCCGACCGACCGTGTCTATAAATACATTCGCTTATGCAGCGAACACGAATATGACAGACGTCGCGACCGAACTCACCGACAAGTGAGCGCGCGACGACGGAAACACCGCGTTCGCAATCTCCGGCCTATGACGGACGCGTCTTCGACCCCTATGGACGATGCCGCGTTTACCATGGCGCCGGACTCAGTGCATAATATGTACATGCTAGCGTTTAAAGAAATCGAGCAGGCGTTGCTTGAATTGATAGAGGGTGCAAAAAATGGAATGGATACGGACGAAAACGAACAATCGAAGACTGTCGCGTACAGAGCCGTTACCGATATACTTAACATGAGCGAAATTGATTTGCGCAAAGCGCTTGTGGAGCTTAAACGAAAATAAACACAAAAAAAACCTCGCCGACGGAGCGGTGCATTCACGAGTTACCGCGTTCAAACTCCGCTATGCACGTGTTCGACGGCGTCAGCGTGGACGACATCGTCGATCCTGGCGATCGCCCCACGGACGTGTGGCACGTCAACGAGCTGCGGAATCTGGGCTGCGCGCCGGCCGGTGTTTTGCTGTTGCGCAAGTTGTCCTCTCGCTGGGTGCGAGTGGCGCGCAGGACGTGCGATCGGATCCCGCGTTTGGCGCGCGACGAGGTGCACCACCTGGTGGTTCTGGCGCGGTTTCAGGACGAGTGCGTCAACCGACGCAGTCGCCATCGCGTCGGCATCACGGTGGACATGTCCGAGTTTCACTTTCCGAAAAACGAGTATCAGCTGTGGCGGGCGATGGCGATTATCAAACTGCGACTGCGCACGTTGGAGAAGGCCTCGCGCGTTGTGCGCACGTAACGCAGTTAGTTGGATTAGTTAGATGCCTGTCTGTGATCATACGTTTTGATGAACTGTCTCGCTAATTATTGGATACGGTAAATTGGTACTCGACACGGGTCGATTTGTGGTCGCTTGTGAATAGTGACGACGCGTCAAGAAATAGTGATGCCACGCCGAGCTTGCGAATCGTGTTGCCTTTGTATTCGTTTTGATTCCATTGCGTAACACAACTGGATTACGCGTCGATCACAATAGGGACGATAAACTTTACCGGGTCGGTCGTAGTAACTAAGCTTAACACCGCTTGCTCGTAATCGTTTTTTCCAGGGACGGTCTTTATTTCTAAAACCGCGCTGCGACGTATACTCGTGGCACGGGCGTGGTCGTTAGACGTATCAGCTCGTTTCGTGAAGGCCATACCGCTTCCCGAGTCGACGCGCCACACGCGAATAGACGGTGGACCGTCGGATTCGCACAGGGTACCGTTCACCCCGATATGATTAGCGGGGTCTGTACCGCAGTGATCGCGAAGGTTGGAAACGCAGTTCGCCTCCTGTCCGTCATCACCGCTGTCCACCGTCACGAAGCCTTGTCGTACAGCGGCACGATCCGGCCTGCCGCCGTCTTGTTCAAAGTGCGTCATCGTTTGGACAAACGCTCACCAGAGTAGTGTCAAATTGTGCTTGTTACAGTATCTGTTCACGCACACCACTTCGTTCGAGGAACTTCCGTAGGCATGCCCGTCGGCGTCGGCCGGTGCGAGCATAGCGGGCACCTTGGCCAACGCGGTGCACACCCGTTCGCCAAGCGCTCTACCAGCATTTGTGTCGAAAATATTCCCGATCATCGCACCCACGATCGCTTTGCCAGTTTCCTTAGACCGAGCGATAGCGTGCGGGGCGTTTAGATCGCACACCGTTAGGTATTTTGCGGTGTCGGCCGGGCACGTTTTAGTCGTGTCGCTGTCGCACACGAAAGCGTCGTCGTCGACATGTTTATCCAACGAAACTGTTGGATTGTCCAAACTTCGCGCCGAGCTAGTGTAATGCAGGGTAACTTTGTTTCTCGTAAACCTGCGCGTGGCGAAATCGAAAAACTGTATTCCGTCCAGCAGAACGTAATCCACGCAAGTTTTGCATTTGGTGTGATTTATGTGGTCTTTGTAATCTGCGGGCACCATGCTCGATCGTATGCGCGACGCGTCGACGAATAACGATGCCACGCCGGCCTGTGTCGCATCGGGTAAATTCGATGCTACGTGTTGCGCGTATCTTGGGTGATTCTCGTAAAGCGCAACGTCGTTCAATAACCCTTCGGCGCTCAAATCAAGTATCGATGATTGATCGATAAGGGTGGCATTACCCGTAAAAACCGCTGTGTTTTGGGGTAGACTGAGCGACCCCTGCAATAGCAGATCGTCGTAAACCGCGTACACACCCGGCATAGGCGGATTTGGTGCTGTCAGGTCGAAACCACCAACGATTTGAGTGCTGAGGAATTGAAAGTCAGGCACGTGCGAGTCATCGTAGATAGTGTACGTTATTTTACTCCCGTTCGCACCCATCAAAAGCGCGCAACCCAAACACCACGGTGGCGCGTCTTTCGTCCATATCGCACCCAAATATATCTGGGTTTGCGATTTGCCGGTGCGCCATAATAACAAAGAGGAAAATATTTTAGGCACCGTGTACCACGCATTCTCCATGCCGACATTCGACTGGCACGTCGCACCGGACTGTGTGGAGCAGTACTGTTCCGAAGATACGCCCGGGTGGTTTTTAGGCGTGTCGATCGCCGGATCGCTACCGTTGTACGCGGGTTTGTATACGGAAGACATATATTCACCTTGCCCCAACTGGTCCGTGCAGGTGTTCCAACCGTCCACCGGTAAGAACTGTGTGCAATAAAACTTATTATAGCCACTGCCTTGATACTTCTCGACGCACGAATAGAAACTGTACGTTTGGTCTATGCCTATCATGTAGCCGTTCGCGTCCGTTCGCAACATTTCAGGAAATTCGCTGTAGAACCCGGCCATACCGTACACAACGTTTTCGGCGTTCAAGAGTATGGGTGCGTCAGCCCTGGATGTGTACAAGTTGCAGTAGCTGCCATAGATCCGCCCACCGCCGTTAATTTCCGTGGTTTTCTCCACAAACCGAAACGTGAAGTTGGTTGGTACGTAACAATCAGCGTAACTACGTAGCGCATCTACAGAACGAATATCTGGTTGGTACTGGTGCCCTGAAAGGCAACGGCAATCGGTCCCATGCACATCCATACATTTGGATGGGCCGTTTGAGGCGTAAGGTTTGGATATGTCGCAACCGTCCAGACCTTTCAGGTCAGCGGAAGATTGAGATTGCGCAACACCTTTTGAGGCCGTGCCCGGTAAATCCAGTGACGGGCTACCGATGCAGACCGTCGAAGGTCCGCGTAAAATTTGTGTTATTTGTGGCACGTACCAAGCGCCCAGAACCGGTGAGGGGCTGTTGCACGCCAGATTGCGTGACATCGTGTTCAGGTTGTTTTTGAACCAGAACGCGGACATGACTGAATAGTCCGTGGCCACGAAGCTGAACACGGGCGCGGGGTTCCAGTAACTGTTTGCTATCGTGGATAATGCGGCGATTCCGGTGTTGTGATCGAGCACGTTGTCCAATTCCGTGCCATCCTCCAGAAAGTAGCCCGACCCGTAAGCCAGAAAGCCCACGTTGTTACGCTGCAGCGTCTCCATCGTGCCATGCACCGTGATGAAACGAGCGAACGACATCCAAATACTGCACGAAACCACCCGCAACTCGCGCGTGTGTGTCGGGTCACGCAAGTATCCCGTAAAACTGCGAGGGTATCCCGCGATGTGAAAATGCACACCGTAGGTCCCCAGACGACCGAAATTGGGCGCGGTTCCGGTACGCCGCATCTCGACGCCATCGAGCGAAACAGCCGAGCCGTAACGAAACTTTTGTTCCGCCCCGAACATCGTGTTGCAGCCGGGTTCGAGGTGGGACGTGCCAAACAGCCACGACGCGTTTGGCGGTTTCAGACGTTGTGCTGGCTCCGCGTTTTTCAGGCATTCGTACACATCCGCCGCCACGTGTGGCACGTTGGCGTAAACGGGTGGCGCTTCGTCATTGTTCATCACCACCCGTCCCCCACCACCGTTTCTATGAGGTTGTGGCGCCTCGGAGGGTATATTGTTGCACCCGCCACCGCCAGACGTCAGCGAACTGGTAACCACGATGCGACGCGTTAACAGCGCGGCGTGCGTGCCCACGTGCACGTCCGCCGTCTGCCCCTCGTTTTTCAGATGCTCGACGGTGACGTCGTGGTTGTACTTCAGCGATTCGGCCAACCTGTACGTTTGTGCATTGACCACGTTGGCTATCCGTACCACCTCCACTCCCGTGTCCCCGTTTTCAGATTGCACGCCGCTGAGATACCTCGAATATTTTTCGAGCGCGTATTCGTTACCGTGGTACGACGCACTGTTTTGCGGGTGATTCATCCAAAAACGTGGCGCTCCGACGGCACGGTCTCTGTCCTCGGGAGCGAACTGGTACGGCGCCGCTGTTAAAACGACCAGATCGTCAACCTGCCAGCCGCCGTTGACGCAGTCCTTGGGGTCCAGACGCAGCAATTGATCGCCGACATTATGCTTCTGTCCCAGACGTGCCCAGGTCATGGGATAGCTCGACGCCACTGGCGCGGCATCGTCCGACGAGTCGCCTTGCATTTCTCGCGTGGTGTCGCCCACGTCGCGTCGACAGTGCTCACCATCACCGCACGTGCGATTTACCGACCACGTGCCGGTGTAGGGCACACGTCCTGGGACCCGGGCGTTGAGCTGGTAGTTGCCGTTAAAAAACACGGCCGCTCCCTTAGCCACGCCGAAATTGTTGCCCGAGTTACCTGAAAAGTCTTTTACTTGGCGCGATGCATTTACGGTCGTGCCGTTCACCTCGTACGTGACGAACACCGGCGCCAGCTTGACTCCCGGGTGCAATACCTCGAGCGAATACTGGCTTGCGGTTATGGGCGCGTTACCGGCGTCCACCCAGTGATCGTGCTCGTACGTGATGGTCAGCAAACTTTTGAAACGGTGCGCATCCGAGTGGTGCGTACCCGCCTGAAACAGCCCGCCGCTTTCGACGATGAGGAAATGCAGGTTTAGAGCGCTGTTCATGTCATCCATAAACAGTATACCACCACGACGCACGACGATTCCCAACAACGTCGTGCTGCTTTGCGAGATATAATACGGTGTTTGTTGCGTCATGTCGTGTCCTGGACTTTCGACCACCAGAACCGATTCGTTCAGCTTTGCAGCGCTGCTGTAACCTTCGAGCGTCGCAAAGTTGATCTGCGTGCCCACGCTGTGTACGTACGTACCCCAATCCGAATCGTTATTGACATTACCCCACCCGGTGGTGTGCGACGGATGCCCCGCGGCGTGCGTCAACGGCCACTTCAGCATAGTTTTCTTCGTTCCGATACCACACGCCTTTAGCGTGAGGGTAAAATAATCATGCGACTCATCCACAAAATCCCCGTTCAGACCCAGACCAATGCCCGAGACGCCATCGTACCCCATCGACCTCGAAGACATGAACTCGTTTACGTACTCTGCGCGGTACGCGTTAAAATTAGTTACACCGTCCGCGCCGTGCAACACTTCGCTTACCAGATACGGCGCTGTGGGGTAACTGCCAGGCGGCGAAGGTGGTGGCGACGTCGGTAAATCGGGATGTGGCGGTGGTATGGGAGGTGAAGGTGACGTTGGTGGACACGGTGGACTGGGAGGCGGTGGTAATGAAGGTGGCGTCGGAGGTGGCGGTCTCGGTTGTCGCGGTCCGACGTTGCACGTCGTCGCGTCACACCCGGTACCGTTCCGTATCTCCGTCACGTTTGCCGGGTACCGACCCGACATTCCAGAGACATCCAAACACCACCACTTTAGCGGCAAAGTGTTGTCCCGCCAGCAAACGCAATTGCTGTTGCCACCATTAGTTTGCGATACACCCGACGGCGTACAACCCGAAGCGTCATCGCTGCCCTGAATCGCATTAAGAATCTCCTGGTTTCCGCAGTCGCATGCCGTGGATGCGTAATCCGGGTACACGCACGATCGCGCATCGCACACCGAATAGAAAGATACTACTAATGAATACGTGCTATAGTCGGTGCAAGTCCCTAGGACACCATACGTGTGACCAGGCTTAAAGGCATAAGGAAATATGTATTTATCGTCGAGGTCATCCGTACGATATTTCGATGCCACGTCCATAGCGTACGCGTTGTTGCATTCCCCATCACCCGACGTTGCGAAAGCATTGTTCCTTATGCGGTAAATCTCGCCGTTCGTCTTATTGTACTCGCAGTTGAGAATTGTTTTGCACGACGTGAAATTATCCGGATCAGCGCTTGTCGGTTGTGGGGGTGGCGATAGTGGTGACGGTGGGGTGATGGTGACGGGCGTCGCGGTCGCGATATGTACCGTCGTCGGGCTGAACGTGCTTTGGATGGGTATGGGTGTCGAGGTTGGCGCGTGGCTGGGGCTCGCGGTGCTCGGCGGCGTTGGCGATGGCGGCAGAGGTGGCGAAACCAACGGCGGTGGTGACGGTGCAAAACATGCGGCGGCGTTGCACGCGGTGCCATTCTGACACACCGACAGGCCGTTGGTCACACTGACGCCCGCGTCGCGGATCGCCGCGCTGTTGTTAGTCGCGTAATCGGTATGGCCCAGGCAGTAGCAGGCCTTGGCGTTTTGATTCAGCGGGGTGCAGCAGACGTAAGAGGTGCCGCTCGGGCATGTCTCCGTGGATTGGGTAATCCCCGTGCAATCGCAATCCTGCGCGAAATAATCCGGGTATATGCACAAGGTGGCGTCGCAATAATTTGGAATACCATGCTCAAAATGATCTTGGCTGTCATAGTAACTAAACAGTTCATCGCTCGAGTTGCATAATTTGACCTGCCCGTTCTCGGTGTAAAAACCTGAATCCTGGGTCACGTACTCATTAGTGGAATTCGCACGCATGTACGCCCTCGGTTTCCATGTGTGCGCCTCTTTCAGATTGACTGCCCAAGCGTTTGGGCAATAGTTGTACAATTCTTGGGGGGTTCTTAATATAATTGGCTTTATATAACTTATGCTCGTGTTCGTGTACGTCAGGGTGCAACCATCGTTGAAATTTAAACATGACGGATAATACTTCCACAACGCGTCGTAATTTGGTGAACCGGCCCACTGAGGTAGCGAATAAGGGCCGGGAGGTAAATGGTAGGGCACGCCTGGGGTTCCAGGGGGCGGTGGAATCGGATGCGGAGAGGAAGGTGGTGGAGGCGGAGGGAAAATAGGAATTGGTGGAGGCGGCGGTATAGGGGGTGGCGGAGGTGCTGGCGTATTCGGGGGCGGGTGTGGTGGTGGTGGTGGCGGAGGAGGAGGCGGAGGAGGAGGCGGAGGAGGAGGCGGTGGCGGAGGGGAAACGGTGGCGGTGGGGGGGCATGGCGTGGAAAAGGAGGCGACGGCAAAAACGGTGGCGGTGACGGTGGCGGGGGCAAAAACGGTGGCGGTGGCGGGTGGCGGGGGCGGGGGAGGAGGAGGAGGCGGTGGCGGAGGCGGGGAGGAGGGGAGGAGCGGTGGCGGAGGGGGACGGTGGCGGTGGGGGCGATGGCAAAAACGGTGGCGGTGGCGGGGGCGGGGGCGGTGGCGGTGGGGGGCGATGGCGGTGGGGGGTGGCGGTGGCGGTGGACCTGGCACGACGCACTGCGTAGCGTCGCACGCGTCGTTCGTCACGTGATCGCACGTGTAGTAATGCTGGCTGTTCGTAGATCCGTCGTCGCCCGCGATACCTGCCGTGTTTTGTTGCGCGTAATTCTCGTGCCCCACGCAAAAGCAGCGGACGTTCGACTCGTTCTTCGGCGTGCAGCACACGCTGCGATGACCCGGGCATCCCACGATCGCTGGCACCGCGTCGCACGCGCACTGCCGTGCCGCGTAGTCGGGGTAGATGCAGTCGGTGGCGTCGCAAAAACTACGGCAGTACGCGTCGTCGTTGTGTGCCGGGTCGTTCAGCCACCCCTCCACCTCCGTGCTGGAGTTGCAGATCTGTGTCACACCGTTCGCCACGAACCCCACGGCGATACCGCACGTCGACACGTACACGCGCGGCTCCCACGCGTAGGTTGTCTTCGGGTTGATGGCCCACGCGTACGGACAGACCGCGCGCCAACGCTCAGGGCGATCGAGCACCGTGTAGTCCACGTTCTCCATGTAGTTCGTGCACAACCCGAAACGCGCGCACGAGGGGTAGTACAACCAGGTATCCTGATGCGTGACGCCCGGCGGCTCGGAAGTGGCGTGAGGCCCCGGAGGGAGCGAGTACGGCGACGGCGGCGCGTGCACGGCGTCGCCGTTGACGAACGCACCGATCACGCGCATGGATCCGTAGAAATCCTTATCCTCGGCGAAGCGTGGAAACGCCAGGTCCACCTCGTCGAACATGCGTTCGAGCAGGTTCACGGCTTGGTCGTAGTTTTGGAAGTGCAGCACGCCCAGCACGATGACGCTGCCCTCGCGCACGGAATGCACGTGGGCGTTTTTCGCTGTCGTGGCTATCCGATCGGCGTAGCTCACGGACTGGTCGCAGAAGTTGGTGATGAATTCGCTTCTGAAGGGTTTGTCCTCTACGTACCGCGGATAGAACTGACCATCGAAACGCACTTCGTAACGCGCCTCGTACGTATCTTCGCCGCTGTCGCTGCCCCGATCCGCCAGACGCACCGTTGCGTATATCGCCAGACCCGCAAAAACCGTGGTCAAAACTGCTGTTACGATCCAGCAATAACGATCGACGTTGTCTGTCATGACGCGCAGACCCAGCAATACCAGAATAATACACGCGCGCGAGTGTGTATATATATATATATACATATACGCACATGGGTGCCGTTTTGTACAACTGATCGCACGAGCACCACACCGACGTCAATATATAATGAAACGCTGTTGGACGCGTTTAAGAAAGCGCCAATGGAGGTACCTTACACAATTAATGTCATGGCCCACACTCGCATCGCAACGCAGCGGGTGCTCGTGGACGCGTCACCCTTGCATCTACGCGTGACGCTAAAAAAAAGTGCCACGATACAGGAGATTGTCGCCATCGATTACGACAGCGTGACACCGGTCGTGTTCGCGACGCGCGCCGACGCGGGCGTGCAGCGCGACTTGTTTTGTTTGTTTCGCGATTTTATGACCGTACGTCACACGAGCTTTGTAAGCAACGACGTTCATCGTTGGAGCGGGTGGGTCTGGTACAGCCTCAAACGATGCGCTCTGAACTCCGCGCGCCATTTTTTGTACGCCTGCCTACAGAACGGCGCGTTGCAGGGCACGCCCGTGTCCGATACAATAATGGACCGCGTGTGCGCCGTCGTTCACCCCCACAACGGCATGTTCAACGAGCTCGATCTCATAAAAACCGCGCGTCACGATATCTATACGAACGCTCTACGACGCCTGACGTACTCACCCGAATGTTTTGCAGCCGACGATCGCCGACACGTACAGTGGTTCCGACGTCACGGTGTGGTCTATTTGCACGCGTTCGCCGATCTCGCGCGTATCACCGATTGTGAAACCATGAGATCCCGCGCGCGACAGTTTTTGCGCGTCGGTCGCGACGCCTTGCACGCGTACGTCGACTTTTTGCAAAACACCAGCAGATGCGAGGCCGCGTGCTTTTTTGCGCCCGCGGACAAATCACTGGCGTGCACGAAACGCGGATACCCCATCTACTACTACTGCGTGGATGACGCCGATCGTGACGGGCTTTTCATGACGATATACGCAATGGCCACCATCGTGAGAACGTACAGGCACGCTCGCTACGACGAATACGTGACCACGGCGTGGTCCGTTTGGGCTTTCTGGGTGCCGCCAAAGATCACGGAGATACCGCTGATTTTGGCCGACGAGACCTTTCAACGGGCGCAACGCCGTTGAAAACTAATTTATTAGTTATAAAGGCTTCCGGTAACATTATTTTTTTACACCCCGCCTTTTGTATATGTGTACGTGCCTATATCTTGGTCGTAGTGAAATTGTTCGCGCTGCACACGAACCGAGTGGAGGTCCTGTGCGATACTCAAGGCTTTGTCCGTTTTTTACAATATAAGAGGTTCAGGTCAACCAATAGCTGCACGAAATGTGGACCTGTTTATACGGTGCTTAATTTTATTAGTTTATATAAGTTATTAAGGCACCCGGTAACATAATGTTTGAGCACCCCGCTGTTCTAATATGTGCACGTGCGTATAACCTGATCATAATGAAATTGCTCGCCCTGCACTCGATTGCAGCGTAGGTTTACCTCATGAGGAACGCGCACAATAACCTGTCAACAGTTTTTAGGTTTCGCCACTTAGGCCTGTACAACAAACCGGTGAATACGTTTGATACACTTTTCAAAGAACTCAAGGTTTTAAATATTTATGGGCCTTAGAATACAAGTGTCCACGCTTTTTTGGCCTACGACAACAATTTTCAAACGTGTCAACAGCACAAAGTCGAAGAACACTTAAGAACTGCAACGAGTGTCACACCACTCACCATTTCTGACGCAAACAAGACTTGTTCGGCAAGCTTGGTACTTTGGCACTTGCTTTTACAAAATACGAGGTTGCAGGAATACTAAAACTATGGAATTACCCCAAGCTAATATGGCTGGGAAGTCTTTAATTACAAACCCAAAACAGTTTTGACACCTTCCTGCATCTCGTGATCACTTTTGGCTTCTGCAGGATCCTCAAAATATTTATGTCCGATAGCTCTGACGGTTCTAACAAAAAGGTTGTCGAGTTTGCAGGAACGCACAACGATTTCTATTTATCACAAACTAATAACACATGCTCAATACGCAGACGATGGGACAAACTCTGCTTATGGAAATATACATTGAGCTTGGGGTGTCACAAAATACATCAGACTGCACGACCGGTCTTGGTGCCTTTTCTTGCACACCACCAGATTGCAACAGCACACTACCCTAGCTACTAAGTTTACGGAGTAAGATATCTTCCATGTGTATCATACAGGCAAGAATAACCTATAATTGTTGCGTATCTCTGTGCAAATTCTGCTTGTTTGCAAAGCTTCATCGCGGCCACGGCGATACCGTCTTGGACCTTGTTTTTTTGTACCATGCTCATAGCACCGATAGCTCCCTTCTCAATATAAGCACCTATCACCTTATGCAACAGCTCGCTGTACTTTTCTTTCTCGTTGCTAGTCATAAGTTCGTATTCTTTGTCATACGAGACAGAGTCTATCACAAAGTCACATACAGAACAAATTTCCCACGCATCAAAAGCCATATCTGCGTCTCTTTCGCGAAAGGACAAAAAAAAGTCCCGAAAGTACTTGATGACCTTTGGCGAAGAATGGAAATACCAGTCACGAAAAACTACCAACGCCGCTCTAAAACTTACTATTGAACTGTGTCGCACGCATTTGTTGAGCATGTCTACCTTCACAATAATCTCCTGACATTTCGTATAAGCCAAGTGGGTCCGCATGCCGTATTGTATCGATGCATCAGCGGAGTTAACATCTTCTATGTGGTCGTGCATATTACGCACCTTCGACCAAGACGGTTTCCCTGTTGTTAAGTATGTTCTGACTCTGTTACTGTACTCGTCTGTACAGCTCAGATACAAAAGTATGTTTTCCAACAAACCGACCTTAACGGTATAATGACTGCGCAAAAAAAAAGTGCGGAAGTACCTTACGAAGATCGCATCATCATAGTTGATTGTATCATCGACAGTCCTTGAAGCTTTACGTAACCAAGTAAAAAGTTTATCGTTTACTTCAGTTTTTTTAGCAGACGAAAACAAAATATCGCTGTCGGACGTCAGGTTCGCGACACTCATACCACAAATGTGGCGCAAGAAAAAAAGCCAAGAGCCTTTGAAAAAAAGCTCATATTCTTGCTCGTGCTTAAGCTCAAGGGCATCAAACTCATCCAGAAAGGCGGTAACATTTTTTTGCATCACCTCTTGCATTTGAGGCCACAGGTGGTTCTGATGAACGAAGGGAGAGCAGGGTTCAAGCTGCAGGGCATCCATGGTTTGTGTAAGTTGGCGTATGTTTTGGGTTAAACGCTGGCATAGCTTGTCCTGATCCCGCTGGTAGTACCGCTCACGCCCGATAAGACAATACGACTGTTGACGATCCTCGCATCCGATGGGTTTTGTAAATTCATTCTCGGCCAAAGAATAATTGAGATCGCAGTCGTACGCGCACTCGTCCCTAAAGAGTTTGCACGCGAGAGTGGCGTGTATGCGGTCCGCTTGCGGTAGACAATCAAGTACCAACCCGATCGTTCCCGAAGGATAACTATTTATGTCCATCTTGAACACGCGTATTTTGTTATTTTACCAATAGAACGCGTACCTACTTTGTAGTAAACCGTGGTCGTGTGGTGAATACACTGTAGGTCAGCGAGCGCGCTTCTTAAGTTTTGTTTGTATTTTGGGTTTGACTAAATTTGACAAATGTGACGGTGACCGTGCTCCGCAGCTATTCTGGGTTGATAATCAATTTCACTGTCGTGTCGACACGCGCCCGGCGAATCTGATTCGGCTTGCTCGCGCGCCCACGCGATCCGCTTCCGGAGCCGGACCTGTCGAGACCTCATAACTCTATGACGGTCGAGTTATAAAAAAAAATCGATACCATTTTTGACTTGGTCGCGTAGACCTCCCATGACTGCGCACCACGGGCTATACACACGACGGTGTATCGACCTACAGTGCAGTACAGTACAGAGGTAATTTGCCCGCTGATATACCATAAGAACATAACGGCAAGCTCCGTGTATAAAGCGCCCTAAAGTTACACAAAACCAGCTAACTTACTGTAAGCAAAAAATTGTTGCTGAACATGAAACCACAACGAAGAAGTAGTTCTTTTGGTTGGAAAAAAGGTACAAAGTCTATCGAGCAAAAGCATTGTTACTATTTGAGGCGAGATGGGTTTTGCTGGAAGCTGGCCGCCGGAAAGCCTTGTTGGGCAATTCACGACGAGACGTACCCGTCAAGAAAATTTGGTACAGATGGGACAAAACCCAGAAATAAGAAACCGCGGAAAAACACCCAAGTACCAGCGTTTGTTGCAGAAGCGCAGGTTTCTACCAAAGTCGGTCAGCCGGCAACTCGTAAAAGCGAGCAGCATAAACTGGCAGACGACAACTTTGCAGCCGAACTTGCTAAATTTATCGGTGCCATTGCAGAGAAAGATAAAGAAGGCTAAACGTCCTAAACGTTATCCCAACTGTAACCTTCGTCTTTGCTAGATTTTTTCGAGTTTGTTATACCTTTAACGGCGAACACCCCTTATTTCCACAAAGCGTGCATACGCAACCTGTGCGATACTCAAGGCTTGTCTGTTTTTACAAATATAATAGGTTACAGTGTATACCGGTAGCTGCACGAAATGTGGACCTCTTTAGTTGGTGAGTACATAATTTATTAGTTATAAAGGCTTCCGGTAACATTATTTTTTTACACCCCGCCTTTTGTATATGTGTACGTGCCTATATCTTGGTCGTAGTGAAATTGTTCGCGCTGCACACGAACCGAGCGTAGGTCCTGTGCGATACTCAGGGCTTTGTCCGTTTTTTACAATATAAGAGGTTCAGGTCAACCAATAGCTGCACGAAATGTGGACCTGTTTATACGGTGCTTAATTTTATTAGTTTATATAAGTTATTAAGGCACCCGGTAACATAATGTTTGAGCACCCCGCTGTTCTAATATGTGCACGTGCGTATAACCTGACCATAGTGAAATTGCTCGCCCTGTACCTGAATGCGGCGTAGGTTTACCTCATAAGGTACGCACACAATAACCTGTCAACAGTTTTTAGGTTTCGCCACTTAGGCCTGTACAACGAACCGGTGAATACGTTTGACACACTTTACAAAGAACTCAAGGTGTTAAATATTTATGGGCC
Source organism: Cymbomonas tetramitiformis (assembly GCA_001247695.2). Classification (NCBI taxonomy): domain Eukaryota; kingdom Viridiplantae; phylum Chlorophyta; class Pyramimonadophyceae; order Pyramimonadales; family Pyramimonadaceae; genus Cymbomonas; species Cymbomonas tetramitiformis. The sequence goes on from LGRX02035697.1 coordinate 30,780, forward strand.
TTAAAATACAAGTGTCCACGCTTTTTCGGCCTACGACACTAATTTTCAAACGTGGCAACAGCACAAAGTCGAAGAACACTTAAGAACTGCAACGAGTGTCACACCACTCACCATTTCTGACGCAAACAAGACTTGTTCGGCAAGCTTGGTACTTTGGCACTTGCTTTTACAAAATACGAGGTTGCAGGAATACTAAAACTATGGAATTACCCCAAGCTAATATGGCTGGGAAGTCTTTAATTACAAACCCAAAACAGTTTTGACACCTTCCTGCATCTCGTGATCACTTTTGGCTTCTGCATGATCTTCAAAATATTTATGTCCGATAGCTCTGACGGTTCTAACAAAAATTCCATAAAACTCATCTGTAACGCAACACAGGTCTTTAGAGACTATTTTTCCACAGAGTCCAATACGAAGCATCGTACGCAAAGCGAGGTACACCTTGGGACACCGCCTGACCGTATCGGGTGGCGTGAAAACGTCAAACTCCGTACCCTCAAGACGGCTGTAGCAGTAGCGTGCACACAGCAGCGCGGGTTGTATTGCAGAACCGTGCTGAACCTTTTTTTCAGTTAAAAATGACCAAAAGAGTTGCGCCCAATTTGGTTCGCAGCAAGAAGTTGCCTGGCTTCTAAACACCCGGTTCAAAACGTAGTGGGTGTGAGACAGATACATTTCTAGCCGTATAGAAATGCTGTTCACGGCCGACTGTTCGTCCTTAGACGCCAACAGGTCATCAATCGTCGCTTCCAAAGGATCATCCGACCACAGCGCGTGCAACTTGCCACACACGTCGTACCATTCTTGTGCATCTTGAACGTTCGGCAAGCCGCCTTGAAACAACGGTTCGCTCTCGAAAGTGATACAGACTTGTGCCATGTACGTTTCTGTATCCGAGCATTTTATGAAATCCTTCTCGTCTACGAATGCTGGTACTAACCGCTTTTCCAAATTGAATGAAAGTGGACCCAAAGTTAACAGCACCGGAAAAAGTTTCGGTGAAACTGTGCCAAACGCGTGAACTTGCTCACGAAATTTAGCTCCATCCATGTTGTCACGCAGACAGGTAAAATACTTGCTTGCTTGTGACATAACTGCAAGGAAAACACGTTTTCAGCTTTTCAACCGCAAAAGTAAAACAACATACGTCGCATATGACAGGTTGCCCACGTACCCGCGTACAAGTTTTTTTGAAACCAAGTTTCCGTGATGTAGAACCGGTCGCAGGAGTCGTCCAGAGTCACCCAGAGCAAATCAGCGATGAACATTTGGAGGCTACTCGCGCAAGGTGAGAGCACTTGTACTATTTTCTTGCGCAGAACCTGACGTTGTTCACTACATGGTACATCTTCTGACAAAAGAAATGGCCCCTTTTCTAAGGTGGTAATCGGCACTACCTCATCTGATAAATTTAGGCACGCCGGTGTGGGCTGATCTAGTTTAAAAATGTGAAAGTACAAATACTCCTCGACAAGCTGCGCCGTGTTGGTATCAGAAAAATAATGCGCAGGTAGCTCGACACGCGCTACGCGGCTCAAAGTACGAATAGGGTCAGCCCTGCGTGCCATATCACACACGGCTGCAAATACCTTATATTCTAGTACTGTTTGCTCGGCAACTGACGAACCAGTTTGCGTATAGCCGATAAGACGCTTTTCATCAGCGTTCCTCAGCTTGGCACTCACGGCCTCAAAATCTTCTGACAAGATATGCTTGACGTAATGTTCCAAGGTTGCCTTATTCACACAACTAAGGACAGCTGTATCTCGTGGCCGAAGTAAAGACGACACCGGTTCTATCATCCAACTCGTTTTAAATACATTAACGGAACCATTGTTAAAGTTGGGAACTTTTGATAGCGCCGCCATTTTTTTTTTGAACCTGTAAGAGAAAGTTCGCTTTGATTAACACTGTCGACGCCACGCCGTAAATAGGTTCGGCACAACGCGTTCGTGAGACGAATGCAGCTGCACAACTTAAACTGGTTCGTTTATTTTTAACAGTGGCAATTTACCAAATCCGACGGTCCATGATTCCAGAGATCAAAATACGATGCATTCCTTTGTCGCTCCCCATCGGGCGTATGAGTAAATTAATTTCCCCGGGCCTACTCTGGGCCGGATGACGAACGTCGCCTCCAATTGAGGATTTTACTGTGGCAGTTTGAGGGAGCCACGTACGTTAAATACCATATTGGACACATTATTACCCACTGGACCTACCAGTACTCGTACCGTAGGCCCCAGGGGCGTGGTTATTTTTTTTATAATCCACTGGGTCGTATAACATTTTTAACAAACCACTTAAGATTTTTGAGTGTCGGTGCTTCGGTCGAGCTGAAGTTTACAAACCGTCGCTGTGTAAATTTGAATCGCCCTGTACTCCGGTCGTCGTCGGTGCGCCACACGTGCACTCGCACCGCCAGCAGCCCAACACCATGACGCTTCGCGGGCACGTTCTTGCGCAACGTATCGTGGACGGCGCGTCGACCTATCAGATCCTGCGGTGCGATCGCTGTGCGCCTCACGCGTGCACATTGTGCGAATCGGTGTGCCGCGTCAGATCCAAGCGCGTCGTGCGCGACGTGCGCTGCACAAACATTCCCACCACTCACCCGCTGGTTGCGTACGAGATCGACGCAAAGACGGAACGCGCGGTCCGCGCGGACGCTCCGGACGCACCTTTTACCTCAAAGGTTCTGATGCATTGCTTGGTCGCGATCTGCGAGGCGCATCGTCGCGCGGCGTGCAACAAAACGCAACGGGCGCGCGTGCTGGAATTGGCCCCGTGTAACGATTCGCGAGTGGGAATGCGGCGGCTGTTGGACGCGCGCAAGAAGGCCGCGCGTTGGAAACAAGACAACTTCATACGATGTCTCGTGCGTGCATTGGACGCGTGCATCGCCGGTGGGTGGATCTACCTGCGCGATTGCGACACCCCTGCAGCGCATCTGCAATTCGCCCTGCAGTATGGCACACGCGCGATGCTCTGGTGGTTTGTGACGACACGCAACCAAAATCCGCGAATCGTACGCGGCAGCGAGCATCTGCGGTTTGCGTTATCGGTGTGCGACAGCGGCGAGCCGCACGCTCTACCGTTGCACGAAACGAGCGACTGGCCGTCTTGGGCCCGTCGAGCGCTCACCCAATTTGTAGACGACGCCGCATCCATCGCCCACGCGTCGCCGGAGCCATCCTTGGCGGATGTCGAGGCGGATTGCGCGGGTTTGACGCTGGGGCAGGCGGTGGTGGTGCGCACCACGCGCTCGTGCGTTGCCCCGGACGTGCGCGGGTCGCGGAAGATTTTGGAGTTCGGCGATCCGTTGTCGTACGCCGATCTGACGTTGGCCGCCACCGAGATGTTGCAGTCGCTGACCGCCAACGAGGCGAGCCCCGTTATCGTCGTGGACGCGCGGACCCCGGCGCTGCGCGTGACGCTCTACACCCGCGAGCCGACCGCACCGGGCGGGGCGTGCACGCATATACGATGCACGAACAGATGGACCTGCGAAAACACGTGGCGCAGAGCTCTGCTGGTGCGGTCCAAATTTCGTTTTGCGAGCGTGTTGCGGTTGCATTATAAAGACGGCGACGCCGATACGCACCTGGCCCGCTACGTCCGCGAATGCTGCGACGTCCGCAGCGAGAACGAGTTCATGGAATACGCCGCGATGCTGACGTCCGGGCGCGTCGTTGTGGAGTGCGCCGATGTGCCGCGCGCAACCGGGATCACGATACAGCTGGGCGACACCGCGAGTCCGGCGTGCAGCACCAGCGCTGTGGTGGCGGGCTGTTGGCTACGTAACGATTTCATCGGACTCGACGCGCGGGTGGTTAGCGTACACAGTCTGCGCGAGCTCGTTACCGGCGTGCCCCCGAACATTTTTCACGAGGAGGAGCATCGCGTCGCGATGTTGGAAGTGCTGTGGAGCGGACGCGACTGCGTTCCCGATTGCGTGGTGGGTCTGGATTTGAGCGATCCAAGCTGGCGCGTATCGCCGTATCCCAGTTTGCGTGTTACGTATCAGATCTCGCAGGACGTGCACTGGCCGCAGCTAAACCTGGAGATCGCGACCGGGTACGTTTGTGCGGACGCGTTCGATTGGATGGCGTTAGCTCTAAGAGTCAATTCCGCTCGCATCACCGTGTACCCGGAAGCGGGTGGCAGTCGGACGGCGCGAGAGGAGTGCGATCGGAAGTTGCTTTTGGCACGTACCGAGTTGGAGTACCTGCGGACGGGACCGGTGGCTTAGCTCGGCTGCGTCGTGACTTGACGCCAACTTATAGTACCGCCCAACACCCGCACGTTTTCTCGGTGGACACTGCAAGCCTGTAAATCAGTCGAAACCAATGGATCCGGTGCCCATCACGGCCGACGTTATCGCGAGCGCCACAAACGCCGCGCTAGCCAAAATGATGTGGATGGAAATTGACCAGATGGAACTTGACAGCTTTAAACGCCTGACGATGCACCTGACGGGCGCTCACGATATCACGTCCGCGTACTACGTCACACGCGTCGTGCGCGGCGTGTTGTTTATTAACCGTGGCCGCGGTCAAAACATTTTCGTGCACCATCCGTGCGAGGCGGTGTTGTCAACCAGCATGACTCAGGGTGAACACGTCGACCCCTTCACCGAGATCGATATCGATACGGTTTGCGCCAACTTGCTGATGATCGGCTCGACGGAGGCGCACACGGCGCGCGGAGTTACCATCGATACATTCCGACGGTACGACCTGACGTTGCAGCGCGTTTTTAACGTACGTTTTTGGACGGCCCTGTCGCAAGCGGTGCGGGGCACGGCGGAGCCCAGCGCAGAGGCCAAGGCGCAACCAACTCGAGGCGGTGAATCCGCAACCACGTTGAAGGCGCAGCGCGTGGCCGTGCGCGACGAGTATTACAACTCCGAAAGTTTTTATCGTTTTTCCAGATCCTCCGTGAAGCAGGTGCGCGAAAGAATAAAGGGTCCCTTGATAGACGAGGCCACGGATGCGCTCGCGATGCACGCGTACGCGAAGTTGGTTCTCGAGGACACGCACCCTCAGATGGACCGGGACGAGTGTAAAAGCTTCATAGAACTGGTGGAACGGCGGTTTCAAGGCGCGGTGTTTCGCCGTTGCGGTATTCACGAGGCGCCGTGGTCGTTGGTGACGACGTCGCGAGCTTACAGCACTTGGTCGCCGTTAGCGTACGCGTTGGTGGATTACAAATTAGTTTGAAATACGCGGTAAGGCGATCGCCACGTTAACGCGGGCCAATCCGATTCCTATACACACAGGCCAATACTTCTTTTCCAGTGACAACTTTACACGCGCGGACCGACGGATAACTGTATATGTTCAACGTTTCATTATTTGGTGTCAATCGCTTTTCTGTGGAGGTCAAGCATGCGATGGTAGAATCGTGCGCGCGTGTTGAATTTTTGTACGTTGGGTAATGTATAGGGCACAACCAATTGCGCATGACATGCAGTATAAATGCATGTGTGTTTTCATCGAATTAAAAATAACGCCGCGCATATATTCAAATTTTTGATACATTTACACGCGCAAAAATGTCAGTATTTATGACTTTAAAACGGACTCCAGCCAAGGAACAAAAATATACAAAGCGTCGGAGAGAATCGAATATTTCTGAAACTGATTTTTGGCAGTTTTTTATAAAGACAAGGGTCGATATGAAAAAAACGGACTATTTAAACACCTTGAATGAAAAGTACGAGGCTAATATTACGAAGGTCGATAAAATTACGTCGCATATTGGAGACCCACCGATTATGGGTAAGCGTTTGCGAGACGCTCTAGATGAAAACAAACTTTTTGGTGAAGATGATGAGCTGAAAATTTTGGCAACGCAGTACCTGACCGAATATTTTTACAGAGAATGTGATGAGACTGAGATCGTCGAGGAAGATTCAGATGAAGAAGAAGAGGAAGAGGACGATTCAGATGGAGAAGTTAAGTCGAGTAAAAAACCTGTATGACTGCAGAATATTGGTCGAGGGTAATGTTGACAGAACTAGATTTTGAACGTCTTTGATGAGAAATAATGACATATCAGAAACAGAATCTGTAGATGACATACTAGAACCTCTGTATATGTGAATACTATAGTATTCACATAGTGGGCACCATATGTATATATATATATAGATGTACGCATCTTCGTTATCCGTAAAAATATCAATTTTAATATTACGTCACGCCCGAGCAACTCTTTATTATATTTTGGAGAACCTAAAAAGCAAAATGCGTGTCAGCAAAGCATGTGCATTTTTTGTGTGATAATTATTACCTTACAGTCCAGGTGCATACCGTGGCGGTGGTAATTGAGAAATCCTCCGCACTACCCCACGCTAACGTAGGTACTCCACCCGACCGCACTCCATATTTTTTGTAACACATACCTCCATGAACCGCTCGTTTAAAATGCTTCGTAAAACCGTCCTAGGGGTCGGAAGGCATCGAAGTAAAAAAATACTTGAAAACTTTGTATCGAAATTGTCTTTTGGCCGATGCTGGATGCGGACTTTGCCGACCACGCGTAGATGTGACGAGAGCAACTGCGCTATATAAGTTGCTTTATTAGCGAATTTGGTATCTTGTAGGCAGTTTCGGTGCGGCGCACGCCGTCACCATGTTTCGCACGCGAACTTCGCGATCGCTGCGCGGTGCACGCGTGTCGTCCGTGTGCACGCTTCGCCTTGCACGGCGTCGTGACGTTGCACACCTTCAACTGTAAACCGGGTTTGTTCGTCCAGATGTTCGTTTTTTTCCGATACAAAAATCCGTACCGACAATAGCAGCACGTCAGTTTGAATCGTGCCAACGGGCGCATGAACGCGCGGTGCTGCAACATACCGCCGTCTGCGGGATTTTCGATGTACCAACACGTCGGTTTTAAATATTTGATTATTTTTAGCGTGCGTCGCACAACTTTGTCCGCGTGCGCCAGGTTTCGTGTTCCGCGTCTGTGCGCCTTAGAATATTGAGTGCAGGGCGGGGACGCCCATACCACATCGAAATACATCGGGGGGTATATTGTGTAATCCCATTTAAGTATGTCGACCGTCACGGTCGCCTCAAATTTAGCGGCGATATCCAACGACACAACGTCAATGGTTTTATACTTTTTAATCAGGCACGCGCTTACCGATTTTGTACCGCAGAATAACTCTAATACGCGCATAGCGTGTGAGCATGTTGCGCGCGCGCGCACGTGTATGTATACCACCACGCTGAATGGCAAATATCGGGGTATCATCTTAAGGTATGGCACGGTCCGGTACCGTTTCGGGAGGCGATTACAAATATACGGACCGCCGATTATGAATCGTCCAACGACACGCGCTACGCCGTAAGTAACTTTCGTTTGCTACGATGTATCACAAGATGCATGTCCTGTTTTTGACTTTGCGACGTCTGTTGCGCGGTGCCCACGCTGATGAGTTTGACGCCTCCGGTGCGCGAACGCGGTCGTTGGTTCGGTACGCCGAAACAGTTATTCGGGATTCGGGGCTGCATCAGCCGGAGGGGCGTGCGCAAAACGCGCGCACGGCTCATCACATCATCGTCGCGGTGTGCGTGTGCGAGCGCGTGCGCCTGCCGACCATCATAGAATGGATCGATCGGGAAATGAGTTGCGAAGATATTACACGTACGGGATCGTGCCACATGCACGAGCTGCGTTGCGCGCTTCAGCTGTGTCACGACGTGCTGTGCAGCACCGACTTAATACTACCAGCCGAACTGTCCGAACTGCGGGACGTGCTGCACAACGAGTGGGTCGAGGCGTTCCTAAATTACGGCGGACCCGATTATTAATGAGAATGGAAACAGTTTGTTGTTTGACGAAATGGCGCGTCAAAGACGACACAAGTGGTAAGTCCGGGGCGTAACTAAAAGGATGCTTCGCCGCGTCAACCCTCGCGTCGATGGCCGACTGCAACGCTATGAGGGGGCACGGTGTCCTATATCCTGATCCGTCGCTAACCCAAATACGATCTGCAGAGCATCGTCAGAAATCTGACTGTGTCGATCGCGCCTCTCACGTACTTTGCATCACGCACGCCGAACAGTCCGCAGAGGCGGTCGCGCCCGTGGAAGGCACGTGCAATCCGCATTATTTGACGCGGTGGTGTTGTTTAAAGACGAACGTAAGGATTCGTATCTATACTTTATTTTCCAATTTCTGCACACCCTCACAACTTGTTTACCAAAATCGCGTCCAGGGCACACGTGGAGCCGTTGGCGCATTCGTAGCACAGCGTGTGTGGCACGTCCGCGCTGTCCGTGCTGCGTGCGGCGGTGTCGTGGGTGACCATGTGCGCCTCCGAATGCAAGAGCGAGCCTTGTCCCACGCCGCACGCCGCGCTACGGTCGATATGCGTACCGTTCACTCGCCACATTGTCATGTTGACGCACAGAGACGCAAACCAGTACGCTCGCCATACGCCATCCGCGTTCAGCGACGCGTTGAACACGACGGTCTCCGGTACGTCGCTCCGTGAGCAAACGGGGTGCATCTGCGTGACGGATGTAACGTGCGTGGGCCACGCCACTCGCAGGCGTCGACACGCTGCGCATTGGCCAGCGCCACTCGTGCACTCGCCGTGCAACGTGTCCATTATGTACCGATACGCGGTCCCGTCCGCGGGCGCCGTCAGGGCGATGTCGTAGGCGTTCGCCCGAGGCTCTGTCAGATTGCCGCTGCTTTGCATATACACGCAGTTGCCGTACGCCCATTCGCTTTGCAGCTCCACGAGCGTGTGCGCCGTGTCGTTGCGCGCGC
>LGRX02035698.1:0-57022 GCA_001247695.2 Cymbomonas tetramitiformis
TGACCCCCTTCCTCAACGTCTCCAAAAACCCCCTTAATTCTCCGACTTCTCTCCCCACCGCCCAGATTCAGCCACCCCTCCACTCACCCGGCCATGGCTGCTTCTCCATCTTCTAGAGTTTTTTGCCTAGCACTTAGCTTTTTCTCTAGATGTCACCCTGCTGAAAAGTGGGTTGAGCCCCTTTGTGGGCGCGCTATAGCAGAGGGAGTAGCCCCTGGCGTTTTCACTAGCCTGCTTTGCAGGGATACCGCACTCTAAGGACTTTGTCCCCTTTGCTAGCGTAAATGTTTTATTATTATTATTATTTTCTCTCACACTCACAGAAGAGAGGATATATATATATGTCGAGGGTATATATATATCTCGAAATAAGCAGTGAAACAGAATGGCAGGGGGCAGAGGTTCACTGTGTGCTAAGATGATATAAAATACTGGGCATAGTGTTTTATGAGTCGAAACGCGGTGACACGGTGACTGGTGACAACACAGGTCGAGGGGTGAATGACAGGTGGCCCACCGTCCCCCCCCTTACAGTGGGGGGGAAAGATTGGGCTCCCCGTGAGACCACCTCACCCCGTGGGGATGAGGTGTCACCAGGCAAGCCGGCTAGCATGCAGAGACAAGGAGCCACACCGGCTCGGCTAGAATGGCAAGTCCCAAGTCCAATCTACACGGCAGCGCTAACTTGCAGGTGCACATCACGGCTAATTTCGCTTTCTAAATGGATAATCTTGTCAGTCAATCTTGCTGGAAGTCGAGCCCTGGAAGGGCGGAATCCACCGCACGGTGCGCAGCGCCGGCCAATCGTCGTCATCGTGGTCCGCAGAGTCGTCGGGCTCTGGTCCAGGAGGATCGTGATCGAGAGGCAGGCGAAGGGTAAAAGCCGTTGCGTCAGAGCTGTCAGCCGGAGCAAACTGCGGCGAGGGAGACCCCTCAGCAAAATGCACGGCGGCCGCAGCAGCGGGAGCAGGAGGTGCGGGCGGCTGCAACCATGCGTCAATCGTGGGACGGGGCGGCGCAGCCGGCGCGCCCGCTGGTGCCTGCCCGGGGGCAAACGACGCCGCGCATGAGTAAGGGCACACACCACGGGTGGGGAGGTGAGCGTCAGTGAGCCCCCAGAGGCGGAAGCATGTGACACACGGGTAGCCGACACCTTCCCACACGAGGTAGTGGCCGCGGCGGGGCGACGGCTTCCAATCGCCGACGGGCTTCACGATGTTGATGCGCTGCACGGAGTTGAACGATGCGGAGGTGGGGGCGTGCTTGCCACCACCGGACCCCGTGGATGGGGAACGGAGACGTGCAAGGTGGCCCTCACTCTGCCAGACGGTGCTGAGGCGGAGGAGCAAGGCCGAGAATGTGAATGCGTGGCCGGCAGCCAGCTCACGCAGCACCACCAGATACAGTGGCGACACATGGGGGGAGCTGGCTGCCGACCTGCCAAGAACGTGGTGCAGGTCCTGCACCCTGCCGGCATCGTCGTAAGATGGGTGCAAGCGCTGGTGCTTGTCCCCCAGAACCCGAAACACCGCGAGCTGGGGGGCAGGGTCAGCGGTCTCGTCGAGCGTGGTAGACCGCAATTTCGTCCAGAACCAGAAGGTGTCGGGGTCAGTGGTGGCCTCGACGTGAAACCGAAGGCGCTGTAGAGCGCAGCGTCCATCACGAGGGTGGACACGGGCGGACTCCTGGAAGAGGGCCAGTGCCGTACCCTGAAGGACGCCCTTGAGAATGTTGAAGAGGAGCTCGTTGAGGGACCAGTGGTAAACGAGGTACTCGTGCTCCAAGTCAAAAAGCTTGTCGTACTCGAAGTGCGAAATCGGAGATAAAACGTGCCGAAGGTTGCTGAGCAAAATGGCGAAGTCGGCCTCAGCGTCGGAACCGTCGAGCGTGAAACCCTTTTGGGGTTTGAAGCCATGGGCGCGGAGTAACTTGACCAGTTCCTCCCCATAGCTGAAGGCGTAGTCCATGCGGTCGCTGTACTCGTGCTGCTGGGAAGCTCGGACCGGGGTAGAAACCCAGACCGAGGCGTCGCGGTGGAAGTCAGCAGACGTGGCAGCGGCCGAAATGAAGCTGGGCTTGTTGATAAGGGTGTTCATACGCACCACCGGATCAAGGCCGGCAGTGCGAGCATGTGGTGAAGGAGCCTGGGAACCAGACCCCGGTGATGATGCAGGCGTGGGCGAAGCTGATGTCGCACGCGCGGAGCGGAGCACGTCCCCAAGACTGCGGCGGCTAGCTGATGCCATGGCAGGTAAGACGTAAGGCGGAGTGCTCAGCGTGATTGTGGATGAGGGCGCTGGTGCGACCCTGGCCTCAGATGGTTCAATAAGGCGAAAAAGACTCCCAGCGAACGGTAACGCCGGAAAAAATGTGCTGCGACTGGTGTCGACGCGAGACAAGACGAAGCTGGTGCGGACGTCGAAGTCGTTGTACGAGAGGAGCTGGTGCGGCCTCAAGGATCCCAGTGAAAACCTCCCCAAGTGGTGGCCGATAACCTCACAGAAGAGAGGATATATATATATGTCGAGGGTATATATATATCTCGAAATAAGCAGTGAAACAAAATGGCAGGGGGCAGAGGTTCACTGTGTGCTAAGATGATATAAAATACTGAGCATAGTGTTTTATGAGTCGAAACGCGGTGACACGGTGACTGGTGACAACACAGGTCGAGGGGTGAATGACAGGTGGCCCACCGTCCCCCCCCTTACAGTGGGGGGGAAAGATTGGGCTCCCCGTGACACACACTTAAAAGCATGTAAGAAGAAAGCTATTTTTAATGAAATGCTATGCAGTGTGCCTGAGATGTGAAGAGCAAAAGAAACTGGCCAAATTACCTTACCGAGCCGGAGCATTTTTTGAGGCCCTCTCACGGCCTCGGGCCGGCCGGGGGGGGGGTCAGAAAAATACGGAAAAGGCTTAGGCTGGCTTCAAAGTGCTGTTTCCTTAAATATTACTGTAGTACTTACTGTACTGCTGGTACAGCAGCGTCTGCATTGACCCGGGCCCTTCGGTCCGGTCTGTCACATAACTGGATGTTATGTGTCACAGTGCAGCGAGCGGAGCGAGAGGTGCTGTGTCACATAACTCTGGTTATGTGACAGACCGGACCGTGGGACCCAGGATCGTAGGTCCCGGGGACCTACGTAGGTCCCGGGGACCTAGGTCCCAGGTCTGAGTAGTATAAGGTTTGGAACTCTGTAGAGTTCTGCTCCGACACTTGATTTGTTTTCGGGAAGGGTATCATTTTTGTTACAGAGTTACAGTGGAATTTTAAGTGTATATATTTCCTTAAATTCTCAGTATGGACGATTTTTCAGACGCGCAGTTGGAAGAGAAGATCGCCAGAGTTAAGGCGTCACCTGAGTTCGCAGCGTATTCGGCTAAACTTGATGAAATTGCTCCGTCTTACTCCGAAGCCGAAAGGAATCTTCAATCTCACTTGGCAGCTTTGGTCCAAGAACAACGTAACAGGTTGGCTAGCGGCACAGCGACCGCAATCTTGCAGACAGTAGGGGCGAAAGCGCCAGAGAAGAGAAAGCTTCAGCGCCCTACTGCTTGGACCTCAGGTGGTTTCGTCCACACCAAGCAGGGAGGATCGAAGTCCGAAGATCTTTCTTGCAAGCGGCAGTTCGACAAACTGGACAAGGCCGATGATGTTTTCTTCGAGGTGAAGCAGCACCTGGAGGGGCTCGAGGCCCCCGAGTCGATCACCGAAGAGCGAATCGCGAAAGTCAAAAAAGCGCAAGCAGCAATTGAGGAAGGTATGCTCTGGGCCGAAGAACAGGCCCAAATTATCGACATAGCGTTTAAGTTCGGATGGCCCACGGCCCAAGAGTTCGAGGGAGAGCCAATCGTGGCTACTGAGGAGCAAGAGAAAAAGTTGAAGAAAGCCAAGAAGGCTATAGCTGAGCGCACAGCGAAGCTAGAGAAAGAGAGGAACGCGAAACGCACTCGCGTAAATGACAACCGGCCTTTTACAGGCGGACGCAATCGCGTCACTCAACCTGTTGTACAGGGTAGAGCCTGTTTTATTTGCGGATCTCCTGAACATATCTCCCCCCAATGCCCACAGAATGGTGGAAAGGGAAAAGGAGGTAAAGCACGTTGAATGTTTAAAACCGCTTCCTGCGGTATGGCTTCACTGGGTCTCCAGTGGTAGCAGAACTCCGGCTTATAGCCCGAGGGACTCGCCGGCTTCTAGCCCGCTTGAGCACGTAATGTAATGAGAGTTTTTCGTGATGTTAATTCGTTGCTTACGGTTTTAGGGTTCGCTCCTTCGCTCGTGCCTCAACGTCACGGGTAATTCCGCTGTGAGGAATCTGCTAGTAACCTGCCGGCACTTTGACTGTTCGTTACGTAGAAGATGCACGCATAATGTTTGAAAAATGCTTTAGGAATTCCCCCTTGTTTCCGCTTAGACTCGTGTTTCCGATCCTCGATCACGTGATGTTTTTGAGGCGCGGTGCCCCACGACGGGAGTCTGTTAGTACCCTTCTGGCACTTCGATTGTACGTCAAATGCACGCATAATGTTTGCAAATTACTTGAGGATTCCACCTCGTTGCCGCTTACACTCGTGTTTCCGATCCTCGATCACGTAATGCTCTTGAGACGCGGCGCCCCACGACGGGTTGTCGTCCAATTCCTTGATTTGTTTTGGTTCGGCTTCAGTTTTTCCAGAGGTTAGGTGAGTTAGCTTAGTAGGTTCGGTGTGTTGCAGAATTCGTGGACTGCCCGTCGGAGTTCGACGAGGCTCCAGCTTCGGAGGTCCCGGAGGTCCCGGAGGTCCCGAGGATCACAGGCAGGCTGAGGCAGCGGGTTGGCTTCTGGAGGTCCTTCGCCTCCGCTCTGGTGGTGACTTGGATCCTTTTCGGTGTCCCGCTCACTTGGATTGCGGGCCCCCCGCCTAGCCGGTTCTCGGCTAATGCACCTTCGGCTTTGGCAGAGACAGAGTTTGTTTCAGAGGCGGTGTTCGGCTTGGTTCAGTCTGGCGCGGCAGAGGAGTGGCTCACCCAGCCCACGGTGGTTTCACCCTTGGCAGTGGCTTACAGGGACATGGGCCCGGATAAGCCGCCTAAAAAGCGGCTTATCTGGAATGGCAGGTATGTCAACTCTTTCATAGTAGTCCAGAAGTTCAAGTATGAATCTCTGGCTATTGTGAGAGACTTGCTTCTCTGGCAGGGCTCTCTCTGGTCTTTTGACCTGACTTCAGGCTATCACCACGTGGAGTTGCACCAGGACTTCCACACCTACGTGGCTTTTAGCTGGCAGGAGAGGTTCTATGTGTTTAAGGCTCTGCCTTTCGGTTTGGCGCCTGCCCCTTACTTCTTCACCAAGATCACCAATGAACTAGCTGCTCGGTGGAGGAGGCAAGGTGCAGGCTTGGTTCACTACCTGGATGATTTTCTTTTCATTCAAAGACCGTCCGGTAGACCCTTTGCAGAGGAACAGGCGGCAGTCCTTCGGGACGTGGAGGATAGTGGTTTCCTGGTCAACCAGGAGAAGTCAGTTTTGGATTTTCAGCAGCTGATTGAGTTCTTAGGAATTGGCATTGACTCTGTCAGAGGGGTGTTCTATGTACCCCAAAAGAAGTGGGACTCCTTTCAGGCTCGAGTGACAGATGCACTCGGCAGGCAGTGGACCTCCCCCAGGGAGCTCTCCAGACTGGCGGGGAAGATTCAGAGCTTCAGCTTGGCCCTGGGTAAGGTGTGCCAGATGTTCTCTCGGGAGATGTACTTTGAGGTTGAGAGGCACACTGCCTGGGACAAGGCCATCAGGCTTACAGAGGAGGTGGCAGAGGAGCTCCGGTTTTGGCTTTCAGTGCAGAGGCGGCAGTTTGAAGCCCCTATCTGGCCGGTCTTTTTGGCTTTCAGAAACAGAATGTGGACAGATGCAGGAGGCACAGGCTGGGGAGCAGTCCTGGAGGCAGTTGCAGGCAGGCCGGAGCAGGTCGCCAGAGGTCACCTGACCCTAGCAGAGCGGGAAGAGTCCTCCACACACAGGGAGATGGTGGGCTACTTGCAAGCCCTTCGGTCCTTCTCGGGCTTTGTGGAGGGGAGTACACTTAAACTGTACACGGACTCTCAGGCAGGCTGTCAGATTTTGGACAAAGGCTGTAGCTCTAAGCATCGGCTGCATCGGCTGGTGGTGAGCATCTTCTGGGAGTGCACCCGGCTGGGAGTGTCACTCTATCCCGTGTGGGTGCCTCGGGAGCTGAATGCTCAGGCGGACTATCTGGCAGGCATCTATGATGGGGATGACTGGCAACTGAACCCGTATTGGTTCAGGTGGCTCGACGGGCTCTGGGGTCAGCACACTGTGGACCGCTTTGCCACAGACAAGAATGCTTTGCTGCCTCGGTTCAACAGCAGGTGGTGGTGCCCAGGCTCGGAGAACATTGACTGTTTCTCCCTTACGGACTGGTGGCTTGAGAACAACTGGTGCAACCCCCCCTTCGGCTTGGTGGGTAGGCTCTTGGAGGTGCTCAGGAGGTTTTCAGCGGTGGCTACAGTCATTGTGCCGTACTGGACTGGCAGGCACTGGTGGCCCATCCTCTGTCCGGACGGGCAGCACTTCGCACCCTTCGTACGGGACTGGAGGGAGCTCCCCAGGGACACGGCAGAGGCTCTGTTCCTGCCTGGTGCGGGCCGAGCTAATGAGAGAGCCGTGGGCCCGCCTAACTTCAGGGTGATGGCTCTGCGGGTGGACTTTTCGGCATGAGCAGGAGGGCATCTGGACTCGGCCTTCTGGAGGCAAGTGGAGGTCAGCCCTAGGGACCCCTTGGAGCAGGAGCTGCTGAGGAGCATGAAGATGGATATGGTGACCACCAGGGCAGTGGGCAGCTGGTGTAACAGTTACTTGGGAGCATTCGGGAGGTTCTCCAGGTGGTGTGCAGCCAGGCAGCCGCCGCGGGAGTGTTGCCCTGCATTGCCGGTGACAGTGGCATTGTATCTGAGGTTCGTCATGGACAGGGCAGACACATACTCAGTGGTTAAGACAGCATCAGGGGCTATCCACGCGGTGCATGACGTGGCTCTGGTTCCGAAGGACCAGAACCCCACCAAGACGGAGCTGTGCAAGGCAGTTCGGGAGCAGGCTCGGAGGAAGTTCGGGCTGGGTGTTAAGAATAGGAAGGCAGCCATGCCCGTCGTGCTGTTGGCCACCGGCATCAGAATGTACCACACAGACAGCAAGGGCAGGTTCTCCATCATCAGGCTGACAGTGGCATGCATGGGGTCAGTGATGTGGGCGGGATGCCTGCGGTACTCGGACATGAAGATGATCTGGGTTGGGGCGATGAGGTTCTATCCGACCCACATGGTCTTTCTCCTGACATCCAGGAAGAATGACCAGTACTGTGAGGGTGATGTGGTGTACGTGGCCCGTGGAGGGAAGCATTTCTGTCCAGTGGATCTCTCAGAGCGGCTTATCGAGGCGGGGCAGCTCTCCGGGTCAGTGAACCTGTTCCAGGGCTGGGACGGCAGGAAGGCCGTCAAGGACCCTCAGGTGCCTCTGAATGGCAGGCACATGGACTACCACGCCTGCAGGCGTGAGGTCATCAGGATGGTGGCTCAGGCAGCGGGTAAGACAGAAGCAGAGACCATGGCAGTATTTGGGACTCAGAGCATGAGGTCTGGTGGAGCCACAGTCGTGGCCCAGAAGGTGTCATTCGCCGAGTTCATGCGGCACGGGCACTGGATGACCCAGGCAGCAGCCATGAGGTACATCCAACCGTCCACCGAGCAAAGGGTGGCAGTGACAGCAGCAGCTGATTACTAGACTGCCGACCGTGCAGTGGCACTGGCCGAGACTGAAGTGCAGTAGCCTGTAGCACTATGTGCTGGCCAGTATGTGTGCCTGCGGGCTATTATTGGTATTATTGCCTGCTGTATGATCTTTGTTTTGTCTCCGTGACATGCATCTTGCTTTACAGGTGTGATTATTGGGTAGCTAGGGTAGATAGGGTAGCTAGGGGGGTCCGTAGGGTAGGTGTGTCACATAACTGGATGTTATGTGTCACAGTGCAGCGAGCGGAGCGAGAGGTGCTGTGTCACATAACTCTGGTTATGTGACAGACCGGACCGTGGGACCCAGGATCGTAGGTCCCGGGGACCTACGTAGGTCCCGGGGACCGTAGGTCCCAGGTCTGAGCAGTATAAGGTTTGGAACTCTGTAGAGTTCTGCTCCGACACTTGATTTGTTTTCGGGAAGGGTATCATCCCGCCCGCCCGCCTCACTGGCATTATTTACGTTCGTTTTCATTCCGATATTGCGTTGCGGGTCCCTTATGCCCGCATTACTATTTGCACTAATAATTCTTAATTATTAGTGCTCTCCGATACCCTATCCGTGACATGCATCTTGCTTTACAGGTGTGATTATTGGGTAGCTAGGGTAGATAGGGTAGCTAGGGGGGTCCGTAGGGTAGGTGTGTCACATAACCAGAGTTATGTGACATAACCAGAGTTATGTGACACAGCATCCAGCACCTCTCGCTCCGCTCGCTGCACTGTGACACATAACATCCAGTTAAAGTTATGTGACACAGCACCTCTCGCTCTCGCTCCGCTCGCTGCACTCAGTACTGTGACACATAACATCCAGTTACTAGGCTTGGTCGATCTCAATTTTGAGATCTCCGCTAGGCCTGTCTCTGTAGGCCATCTGAAATCTGATCGTTCGATCATCTCATCATTCGTTTATATTTTGTATTTATACAGAGAATACAAAACAGTGAAAGAATACAAACAGTGAAAGAATACAAACAGAGCAGAGGCGGACCTGGCGGTGTCATCTTTATCCTTTGGTGATCGTCAGATCGAACATTTGTTCGTGTCACCCGTTGGGATTCGATTTTTGGTTGTTTAAGTAAGTAAGTAAGTAAGTAAGAAAGTACAGTAAGTAAGTAAGTAAGAAAGGTAATTTGCTTTGGTCCTAGAACATAAAGAGCAGAGGTTATAATCGGACCTTTGCTTTCGCTCTTCTGCTCGAGCAGTGCTGTGTGCTCGAGCTCTCCCATGAAGATATGGGGATCAAGCTTGCGTTCAGCTTCAGGCAGAGGGGGGAGCGGGGAACGCAAACCTCGCCTTCATACACACGACTCAATCCTTATTTAGGAGATAGGGCTCAAGATGCTCAACCGGACTGCTTAACTCTTGCCCTACTGTCAAAGAGCTTTGGCAAGGATCATTGTCTTGGGCATGGGAAGTAGTCCTCCACACACAAGACGATTCTGCAGACGAGTACACTGACTTGGGTTAGCTTCTCTGAGTTCTGTCCCCTCGTTGTGCATCGAATCAGGGATTCGATGCTCTCTTCATCGTCAGACTTAGACTTTCAATTTAAGTCAAGCTATGTCATCCTCACAATATGAAATAGATTCTGTTTTCTCTCTATTTTTTAATCAAATTCCAAAATCACAGAACCGATCTGCTTAAACTGTCGAAGGTGTCGGTACCATGGCAGAGGAAGCTTTAGCTCTCCCCTCAAGTGGATCGGGAACCGATTACTCTGAGGATAATGTGAGCTTCGGGGACACAGTGTACCTTTCCCTCTACGAGCCTGGGCATGTCTCGGGGTTCGCCTCATGCACCCTCGACTTCGATTCAGGTGTTGTACATGGTCTAGCAAAAGGTCCGTCGCCAACTGTTACTTTCTTGCAACGTTATCTGCGAAGCCATTCAGACTATGCGATGGTGTTGATTGTCAGTGAACGCCTACGGAGGCGCTGGACGCAGGTGTAAGACGTCCCCACGACCTGGATTTATGCCGCTTTGAATTGTGCAACAAATTCGACTACAGCGTGTTTAAATCTAGCGCAAGATTTTTCCCTTCTTCGACGGAGGTATCTCGATGACCTGTTTTTCAAATCCTTCAGTACCTGTAACTTGAAATTTTCCATTCGCCTAACCGCTTCTGCTGACAGGTGGAATTCTTAGACTTGTTAAACGCGGCACCCTCAGAGGATGGGATCTCTCGCAAGGACAGCGCAACGGGAGGCAACAGAGGGCGTGGCAAATCAGCTGACATAATCCCAACGTCTCCTACTAGTCCCAAGAGCCCTGGAGTGAGCATTGCCTCCGCCCCAAGAAGAAAAGAGACCCACTTTTCCTCATCAGCCCTGCAATGGGACGAGGAGAAACATGCCCTGCTGGAAGATGTGCGCTCTAAGGTAGACTCGAGGGACTTACTTTTCTGCACTCTTTTCTGCACTTTGGGGGCTTTGGGGCTTTGAGGCAGAACCGCTCTCTTCGGAGAGTGTTGCATACTTTGATTTGCTCCTTCACCCTAAGTTGAACTCCGACACATCTTGTACACGTCGAGTTCCTCTTCCTAAACACAGACGTTTAGCCTTTTAACTCGGAACACAGTTTCCCATGACCAATACGGGCCGAACGCGCTTTGATTGAGATCGCCTCGACCAGTGCAAGTTGTTGCTGTGTTGGAAGCAGGTTCTCGAGGAACGCGTCGCGAATCATCAGGAGTGTCTTCGACTTTCAGGTGTGCTTGTATTTTCCGGCACTTTCTGAGCTCGCGACTCACGAGTTAAGTGCCACATGTCAAAACTTATTAGTCAGACCGCAGTCCATTCCGCGCCTGTTGGCGTAGGGTTTCCTGCTCGACGGCGGAACTATCAACGACAGTAGGGTTTTACTGGTGAGTATGTAGCGCGATAGCACTTTGACGAGCTTCACTTAGCAAAACCTAATCCCTCGCGTAGATTAGTTGCATCTTAGGGTCAAACAGGTCAGTCGTGTTCTTGCATTATTTCATGTCTTGTTTCCCAATGCTGTTGCACATTAGCGCCACCTCTCAGTTCCAGGGCCAATTCCAGGGCCAAAGAGGGATTATTCAGGCATATATTTCTACCTTCACCTTTAAGATTCAAAACACATGTATCCCTCACTGTTTGAGTCCCATGTATTGAAATCAAGTGCATTATGATATGTCGTCGTAGCATATTCTTCGCAGTAGGAGTCAGCTATCAGGCTCATAACTTTCTACAACTTTGCTAAACTCGAATAACAATATTGCATGATTATCAACCCCGCACCTCAACTAAGTAGGTAGTGGAAAGTTTCCCTCCCAACATGGTAACCTCGGCAAGATACCTGAAAGCAAATTGCAGACATTTTCTACTCTGGTCGGCAAATTTTCGTAAAGAACATTCTCTATACGTTCTGCAAGGAAGTCGTTGCATTTCGAACACCCAAGCAGGTGTTCTGCTCTATGCTAAGTCAGTTCAGTCACGACAGGACATATCGAAGTCCCCTTGCATGAGCTTTGCCTCTGTTTCATGTGCCTTCGCTTAATTACCATGCAGGCGCCCTGCGTTACGCTTCACTGCCTGAAAACGCCGTGGCACCTCGCCCCTCTGAGAATACGGCTGACTCTCTGCGCTCCTTAGTGGCGCGTCTAGCAGAAGGGATGACTCTCTGCGCTCCTTAGTGGCGCGTCTAGCCGAAGGGATGACGGCGCTTAGTGGCGCGTCTAGCCGAAGGGATGACGGCGCTTAGTGGCGCGTCTAGCCGAAGGGATGACGGCGCTTAGTGGCGCGTCTAGCCGAAGGGATGACGGCGCTTAGTGGCGCGTCTAGCCGAAGGGATGCGCGCTTAGTGGCGCGTCTAGCCGAAGGATGATAGTGGCCGCCGGCGCTTGAGTCTAGCCGAAGGGATGACGGTGCAGTGGCGCGTCAGCCGGGATGACGGCGCTTAGTGCGCGTCTAGCCGAGGGATGTGGAACGTGCTTGTAGTGCGCGTCTAGCCGAAAGGATGACGGTGCTTAGTGGCGCGTCTAGCCGAAGGATGACGGCGCTTAGTGGCGCGTTAGCCGAATGATGACGGTGCTTAGTGGCGCGTCTAGCCGAAGGGATGACCGTGCTTAGTGGCGCGTCTTGGCGAAAGGGATGACGCGCGCTGGTGGCGCGATCTCGCCGAAGGGATGACGAGTGCGTTAGGATGGCGCTGAGTTGCGTCTAGCCGAAGGATGACGGTGCTTAGTGGCGTCTACGAAGGATGGCAGTGGTGCCTAGCCGAAAGGGATGACGGCGCTTAGTCGCGTCTAGCCGAAGTGACGGGTTAACGCGTCTAGCCGAAGGGATGACGGTGCTGAGTGGCGCGTCTAGCCGAAGGGATGACGGTGCTTGATAGCCGAAGGGATACGGTGCTTAGTGGCGCGCCTAGCCGAAGGGATGACGGCGCTTAGTGGCGCGTCTAGCCGAAGGGATGACGGTGCTTAGTGGCGCGTCTAGCCGAAGGGATGACGGTGCTTAGTGGCGCGTCTAGCCGAAGGGATGACGCGTCTAGCTGAAGGGATGACGGCGCTTAGTGGCGCGTTTCCAATGGGCGGGATGACGGGCGCTTAGTGGCGCGTTTCAATAAGGGATGACGGTGCTTAGTGGTTGCCTAGCCGAAGGATGACGGTGCTTAGTGGCGCGTCTAGCCGAAGGGATGACGGTGCTTAGTGGCGCGTCTAGCCGAAGGGATGACTGTGCAGGTGTGCAGTGCTGCGAGCAACAAGTATTATTGGAACTGAGCGGTGTCTCGTGGACGATGCAGGCGAAGCAGTTACCTTTGGGTCTGTGATCCAGCTGCGCCACAAGACAAGCCAGCGCTTTCTGAACTTCTGCCCTCAGGAAATGTCGGACTACGAGCACGGCTGCAACAAGGTCACCATGGTGCCGCACGGCACGGATGCCGCCTGGCTGCGCGTGCTCCCGGGCTTCAAGTCCAAATCTCTCGGGGATGCAGTGAAGTTCGGGGACACCATTTCATTCCAAAGCGTTTCCTACCCTCAGCTCAGTATACACGTCCAACCCAAAACAAGGAAGACCGGGAAAGGCAGCTCATCCATTCGCACATCTTGCGTGAGTGGATATGGGTGAGTCCCCCTATCTAATCCATCCGCATGAGCTCCAGGATATGGGTGAGTCCTAACCCCCCAGCCCATCCATTCTGAGAACTTGTGATATGGGTGAGTTCTAACCCCCCCCCTCCATCCATTCGCATGAGCTCCAGGACATCGGTGCCCTAATCCCCCCCAGCCAATCCATTCGCATGAGCTCCAGGATATCGGTGAGTTCTAAACAAGCTTCAAGTGCGGAAGCTGACTGCTTCCTCGGGATTGCAATTCATCAGCTTCCCTGCCATATTTTCCCAGCGTTTCCCCGCCGAGGCCATTTGTTTGCCCTTCGCGTGGTCCGCAGTGCACATCCGACGGCCGAGGGGCTCCGACCGCCAATCGGCTTCTCTCGTCGCTTGCGCATGTTGTATGCAAGGGTCTCCCTGAGGCTGTGGTCAGCCTAGCAACCCGGAGCCAGCGAGAAGCTTCTGACGTGGTTGGGTCATCAATTCAGCGGTCGACCGTGATAGCGTCATACATGGAAGCTTCTGACGTGGTCGGGTCATCAATTCAGCGTCGACCGTGAGAGCGCCACATGGAAGCTTCTGACGGGTCGGGTCATCAATTCAGCGTCGACCGGATAGCGCCACAGTTACGGAAGCTTCGACGGTCGGGTCATCAATTCAGCGGTCGACCGTGATAGCTGCCGCCGGCATGAAGCTTCTGACGTGGTCGGTCATCGACCCAGCGGTCAATCGTGATAAAGGCCATACATGCAGCTTCTGACGTGGTCGGGTCATCAATTCAGCGGTTGACCGTGATAGCGTCATACATGGAAGCTTCTGACGTGGTCGGGTCATCAATTCAGCGGTTGACCGTGATAGCGTCATACTTGGAAGGAGTCTTCAGAGACACAGGGAGCACGTCGCTCGCTCCTGTTGAGAGGAGGGAGTTACAAGGGTGACTACCTTTGTAGCTCCGGGATTTCTGGAGTCTGCGGAGACTTCGAAGCTGGCATAAGAAGGTGGGGTGTGGTTGAGGAGCTCCGGCGGACAGACGTCGCCCTACATTGCGCAGACGCTGGAGATCAATGCAGCTCGGCAGGGCTCCCGCTTCAAGTTCTACCCTTTTGCGCTGCACAGCTCGCACGCACCGGAGAACCCAGGCGACTGGGCGGCGCAGGACTCCCCACAGGTGGCTGCTCGTTCTGCCGCTGCCCAGGCAGAGTTCAGCTTCGAGATGCACGTAGGCTCCGGTTTGGCATTTGAGTTTAGCGCGTTGCGTGGCCATCGTCATTTGCATAAGCCATGCCCACACTTTGCCACAAACGAGTGGGTGCTGATGCAAACTCGCTCACCTGGTGCAGTTGGCTTTCAACAACTTTCTCACGTAGCGCCCATGTTTGATGTAAAGAGGTTCCATTTGCTCAGAGCTTGTTGTTGCATTCCTGGGTGATGTTGCGCGACTCTGTTTCCGTTCAACATTGATCGGCACTCGGGTGTTTCAACGTTACCCTCCCCTAGATGCCGCTGAGGTTCGTTCCTGTTGGCTGGCCTTCAGGACGCCGACCGGCTGCCGGAACCGGAGAGTGCGCTGCGCGGGTGCATGGGGATTCAAATATCCAATCAGGAGACATCGAGCTACCTGATGTGTAAGACAGCGAGAGATGGAGCACCTCAGCTAGTGTTCGAGCATCGCAACAAAGCAGACGGCAGCAGCGGAGGCGGCACCGGCAAGTCCACTTTCGGTCATTGGCAGGTTCGCTTTCCCCTTGGAGGGCTGTGGGGCTTCATTTGTCCTCTTGATATCGTTCGATTGGCTACCCACCTGGTATCACATCCGTCAGGTGTTTGATGACGGTGTAAGAGAACGGAGCCAGCCAGCTTAAGCGGATCCAACAGTGCTCCCGACGCCACTGAGAGCCAGCACAGCACTTTTTGCAGCCGCCACGCAGATCATAGCACTGGTGTGTGTGGCCACGTGGCGCTACGCGATTTGCACATGGGTAATGGGCTTGCTGCTGCTGTACGGCACCTGCTGCCACCTGGCACAGGGTATGGGATCACAGAAGTCCTCAAGCTGCCCTGGCAGGGCGGTTATTGAGAATGACGTCTGTGGAGGATGGTATTCGGCCAAATACCATGGCACTCGAGAGGAATACCACCAATGTCTTTTCTAGACCGTCGACCGAACTTTGAATCGAATTTACGAAGAATTCCACCGTCCGATTTTCAAAAATATTTCAAAATTAGCAAGGTCTCGTCGAGGAGCTTCCATCGGTCCGGTCAGATTTTTTTGGAATATCGTAAAAAGTTATCTTATACTGTCACAACTGTGGACATGGATGGTATTCCATGTCCCAACATGGATGGTATCACCCGACTCGAGGGGCATTCCACCCATGTCCGAGACGTTATTCTCAATAACCGCCCTGCCTGGGGCCTGCTTGTGGCCGTACGCTCAGCGGCTCTGAGCATGTGGTGCTGGACAATCTGGTGACAGATCGGTGTCGTTTGCCTGCTTGGTATAGGTGGAGGCCGCCTCGCCGATCTGGGCGGGAAGTCATCTGACGTGGAAGCAGCAGTACTACATCAAACACACGGGAACCAATCTGTTCCTCGGCAGCACGAAGCGCAAGGCCTGGGACGTGATGCGCAACGCCATGTCTAAAGGGGCCTTTGGCCGGACAGCGATGCTCAAAACGGTCGCGAGCGCCACTGTTGCAGGCACCTACACTCTCGAGGTAACCGCTGACCCGCAGCTTCGCCTGAAGCAGGCGGGTCTTCCAGAGAGCCCTACCTTCATGCGGAGCTTGGTGAAAGCGCTCCACTGGTCGTCCGCAGTGTCATGGGCGCTCGCTCGCCTTCACCCTGCGCTCTCTCTGCTGAGCAGAAATGCCCCCTGCCCCCCTTCACCCTGCGCTCTCTCTGCTGAGCAGAAATGCCATGATCCCCGCGTGCGCACAGAGTGCAGGGGACGAAATCCTTGGCATGTTCGGGCGAGTGCTGGGAGTAGGTGGCCGTGGACGCAGTCTGTCACGCTACACGGCAATAGCTGATTTTGGACGACGTGGGATTCGCTCAGGTTTCAGGTTGCGGCATTCAGCTTTATGGCGTTTTGTCACACTTTGCGTGTCGCTCTTATGACGGAAACCCCTAGGCGCCCCTGACAGCCCGTAATGCACGAGCAGAAATTTGAATCGCTCTTCGGTGGTGATCGGTGAGGCGGTACCGGCACTCGAGCTAAGGTGCCCTCACCTTGCGACCTTGTGCCTGGCGCGGAAACACCGGTGTACACCTGTGATACCGCGGATACACCGGCTCTTATGTGCGAGCCCCGAGCCGCGCAGCTTGTCTGAACGCCTCTGGGGGATGTGTGCGGGTCGGTGGTGGTCGCATCGAATGGAGCAGATGACAGATAACTACAACTCACAGAGAGCTCTGTGGCGAATCCGTCCCTTCGAGATGTGGAAGGAGGAGAAGGACCCTCGCGGCCAGCACAGCACCATCTCCTCGGGCAGCCTCGTGTACCTGCAGAACGTGGCGACCAATGGGTTCCTGGCGCAGGGCCAGGTGCTGACTGACGGGAGCCAAGGCGGGAGTCGGACCCTCGCGGTGAAGTCGCACATGGCATGCCACGAGAACTACGCGCTCTCGCTGCAACGGGTGCAAGGCATCTCGGAGTGCATACCGCGGCTGTACATGGTGTTGCAGGCGACGAAGTGCTTGCAGCCGTTCTTGGAGGAGCTGCGCACCGTCGTGTTCCGGTGCCCCGAAGACGGCTCGGACCAGGAGGTGAAGGACGCCCTGATGCGCTCCCCGGTGGCCCGAGTGATCGAGACGTGGGTGTACCGTCAGACCAAGATGCTGGAGATGACTCTGAAGAATCTGATGCCTGAATCGAGCAACCCCAACATGCTCACCCGTGACGGCCCCACAGACTCCCTGCTACAGGACTACCTCCGCGACCGGAACTACCTCGACCTCCTGATCGCGTTGCTGGAGGTGGGGGCGCATGCTTCCATCCATCGAAGGCGCTTTCTGTCACTGTGCGCCGCAGCGTGTCCCTGGGCGCGCTGCTTCCCTCACGGGTTTCTCTGCGTCACGGGGGCGGAGAGCACGGATCTCCCAGCTCCCTGCGCCAGACTGCCTGCGAGGAATGACATCCAGCCGTGCCGCATTCGGTGTTTTACACATGCGCGGCATAGCAGAGGCAGGGTCCATGCCGCCATGAAGCTCATGCCTGTGGCAGCGTGCGTTGGGCCATCATCGGCGGTGCGGTAAGCATGCTGTCCTGTGTGCAGCAAGGGGCGCCTCCAGGAGCCGCGCTCAGAGGAGCGCCTGGGAATCCATCTCGGTCCCTGCTCCCCTGCAAGCCCGGGATGCAGTCCAAGCGCGAGGTGGCCTTTATGTCCCGTGCCGCTGACCTGGGGAGGGGGCGCAATCAGGAGCTGTTTCAAGAGAAGGCGATACCGCCCAAGTTGATCGAGACCCTCCCCGTGTACGGCCTGCTGTACATGTGCCAGCTCGTGTACCGTGTCCTGAAGCAAGCGTGTAAGGACCACCTGGCGAACAAGAATCATCTCTCCGTCCACATCCCTGTGATGCAGCAGCACCTAGGCACGGAGATGAAGCCGGCCAATACCATTCTGGAGATCTACTGCGATAACAAGGAGCTGGTGCAGTCAATTGAGGTCAGTGTACAGACATCGCGCCGCGCTCTCGCTGTCGGCAGCTGCCAAGGCATCCGCTCCTCAGAAAACCGTGCACACGCGGCTTGCCCTCGACAGGAGGTCTGCACAATGACGGATTCTCAGAAAACCGTGCACAGGCGGCTTGCCCTCGACAGGAGGTCTGCACAATGACGGATCCTCAGAAAACCGTGCACAGGCGGCTTGCCCTCGACAGGAGGTCTGCACAATGACGGATCCTTTCTGCTCTGGCGACACCGCGCCCGTCCTGCTGTGTACTATTGCCAGCTGGCAGCGCGCGATGGCAGAGCATGAGGTCCGGCGTTGCCCCCGGCAGCAGGGCAAGCCCTGGAAGCCAGCAAGCCAGGCCCTGTGCCCGCCAGAAGCTGAGAGTGGGTGCTCGGTTTGCCCGCCAGGACAAGCATCTCAACCAGTACCTAGAGCTGATGAGGAGGTTTCGGCAGCCACGGTTTGCCGAGTTCCTGGTGTCCTGTTCCGACTGTAGCGGCCAGCCCGTGCCACTGAACCAGAGTCGCATCGCGAAGTTCCTTCAAACCAATCAGGTGCCCCCACGTCAGCCAACCGGCAGTCCCAAGCCACGTACTGTTGGAGCGGTGCGGTGTTGAAACCGTGATTGAATGCTTTGGGTCCTCTGCATTCCTGTGCGTGCTCCTCGTTCGTGAAACCGATGACCGGCCCATTGCCCTGGCCCATCGCCCTGCGATGCCAACAAGGCAGATTCTCAGCTTGTAAGAAGCTTCCATCTGATGTCGAGTGGCCTCCGAATAAATAGATGTCACCGCTCTCAAGCAGCTCGCCATGGTTCATACGAGCTATGAATAGATGTCGCCGCTCTCAAGCAGCTCGCCATGGTTCACACGAGCTATTAATATATGTCGCCGCTCTCAAGCAGCTGGCCATGGTTCACACGAGCTATAAATAGATGTCGCCGCTCTCAAGCAGCTCGCCATGGTTCACACGATCCATAAATAGATGTTGCCGCTCTCAAGCAGCTCGCCATGGTTCACACAAGCTATAAATAGATGTCGCCGCTCAAGCAGCTGGCCATGGTTCACACAAACTTTGAATAGATGTCGCCGCTCTCAAGCAGCTCGCCATGGATCACATGAGCTATAAATAGATGTCGCCGCTCTCAAGCAGCTGGCCATGGTTCACACAAGCTATAAATAGATGTTGCCGCTCTCAAGCAGCTGGTCATGGTTCACACAAGCTATAAATAGATGTTGCCGCTCAAGCAGCTCGCCATGGATCACATGAGCTATAAATAGATGTCGCCGCTTAAGCAGCTCGCCATGGATCACATGAGCTATAAATAGATGTCGCCGCTCAAGCAGCTCGCCATGGATCACACGAGCTTTGTCCGAAGGCGGCCGTGTGGCGTACTGAGTTTGGGTTGCACGCGCCGCGGCCAGGATGTGATGCCGCTGGTCGAAGTGCATGGAGATGGAGTCGTCACGATCTCCGATGCCGCTCGCGGCATTCGCGTACGGTGCAACGATTTCCACGGGCTGGAGGATTGCCTTTTGACCCAGGATACGAGCCAGATGGATGACGATGCGATCTTCTTCTGCTATTACTCGAAGATGCTCGATTTGTACCACTCCATATGCCTCGGCCAGCGGGCGGACGGCCTCAAGCTGCTGTTCAAGAACGCGCGCCGCCTCGGCCTAAGCTACGCGGCCCTCGTGATGATCATCTGCAACACTCAGCTGCCCAGCCTGCAGCGCAGCCGTTCGATCAAGCTGCTCATACTGATGTACATCTCGAATTTCAAGGAGTCCAACGTGATGCAGCTGCCCCTGGTGTCCCACACGCGGGTGTGGTCCGGGGCCGTCCAACCATCCGAGAAAGGCGCCGCGGGTGTGCCCGAGGCGCAGCTGAAACCCTCGACCATTCCCGGCATGGTGGAAGTGGGCCCGCCCAAACCGAAGGCGCAGACCAAGGCCCCTGGCAACATGCAAGGGCTGCTGTCGGATCAGTTTAGCGATCTGAAGGACTTCATCCAGGAGCACTTATCGAGCACCTCCCATTTCGACTTGAGCAGACCGGGCGCGAATCAGCTCACAATCGCAGTGCTCCAACTCCTCAACCTGCTGATCCACATGGGCTACTACTCGCGGTGCACCCCGCGCCCACAGCCTCTGCGGAAGCGCACGCCGGGCGCCTCGCGGGCCCAGACCCCGTGCAGCGCCCAGGACCGCGAGCACAGCCTGGAGATCATGACCACCGGGTCCGGCCGGCCGGACTCGTCGCGCAAGCCGGTGAAGCCGGAGACCGACGTGCGGCTCGAAACTGTGACGGCCGGGCACCGCCTGGACCAGTTCCAGCCTCTGATCGGCCCTTTGGTGGCGCTGCTGAGCGGGCGGCACGACGTGGATACATCCCGGAGGCGCAGCTCCAAGCACCTGACGGATGCGGACCGTTCCAGGCTCACGGAGCGCACGAGGGCGCGAATCCACATCTGCAACATCATGAGAGCTATGTTCGAGGTGCGGCTGGACGTGCGCGCGAAGATGACCCAGACCTTCTTCGAGAAGTTGCTGGCGACGCACCTGGAGGGCCCCAAGGCGGAGGCGGAGGGCGCCAAGGATGAGGCGGAGGGCGCCAAGGATGAGGCGCCCGTGGCCAAGATCTGGAGCGAGGAGGATTTGCTCGCCCTCCGAGCATCCACCTTCGAGACGGTGCTGCTGTCCGACCTCGTGGCTCTCACCCCGCAGTCCCAGAGCAGTCAGAGCCCCTTCGTGAAGACGCTACTGGACCTGATGAAGGCAGAGCACGCGGAGCTGGTGTCGGTGAGCTTCGACCTGCTGTACCACCACCTGATGCAGCGCGCAGCGCTCGTGGAGCACCAGCAGCACCTCCAGATGCTGCTCACGCCGGACGTGGTGTCTGGGTTCCTTCAGTTCTACTCGGGCATGGCGGAGATCCAGCACTACGTGCACGTGCTGGGAAGCTCGAGCGGCCAGGAGTTTGCTGAGGCCGTCGGCCAGTTTGAGGAGGTGATGTGTGAGAAGATCGCGGTGATGGGCACTGGGGTGCCGAAGGGGGGAGAGCCACAGCCTGCGCAGGGGGCTCGCGCCACCACCTTCCAGAACATTGCTGTGAACGTCGGGATGGTGGACCAGGTGCTGCAGGTGCTGAGCATGTCGTTCCTAATCACGGGGCAGGACCCGCAGCAGGACCGGCTGGGGGTGCAGCTGCTGAACACCTGCCACGAGTTCCTGGTGGCGTGCTGTAACGACCCCATCAACCCGGCGATTCAGCTCAAGCTGTGGCCGCATCTGCCGTCCATGATGCAGCTCATGGGCACCCCAGGGCTCGATGTGGCGAGCACCCTTACGGCAGTTCTGCATGGCAACTCGCAGCTCGTGAAGAAGGTGGACGCAGCCATCCTCGCCAAATTCACCGATCTGATCAAAAGGCATGGGCACCAGGTGCGTCTTGGGCGCTTCCCGCTGCTCGGGTCCTGTCCTCAAGACGGGGTCGCGGTGCGCGATGCATGTGACGCCCTTGGTGGCCGCATTTGCAAAAGACGGCCGCGGTGAACACTCGAAGGCGTTGTTTCTGCGGCGGTGCTGTCGGTGCCAATGCGGTTCCCTTTTCCTGGCACAGCATGCGCCCTCCGTTCGCCTCGAAGGTCGCCCGTGCATTCAACCCGCACAGAGGTGAGAGTGGCGAGGAATGCTGCAGGGTCTGAGCTGGGCTCTGGGGGGCTGCAGTCTCGTTGGCTGCGATTCTTCAGTTGTGTGCTCGAGGTGAATAATCAGCTGATGCCGCAGAACCAGGTGACTTTCTTGCCCCTCCTTATGCTTCCCGCTTGCAGCATCACAATGTCTCTGACGACCCGGTGAAAGGTCGCTCCCGTGTTGAGCGACCACATGCCGCCGCGGCTGCACCCTCGCGCAGGTCTGCTGCAGTAAAGGGCGCCGGTGCCTGGTGCCTGTGTGGGACGCGCTTCACATCCAGCGGTGCGGAGTTGTGCTCGAGGCCGGTGCTCAGCTGGTTGCGAGTTGTAGGAAATTAAGGGGGCGCTTGTGGGTGCTGGACTCTTTCCTTTGCGCCCGTCACTCACTCTGTCCACACCCTTTTGTATACAAGATGGACCCTTTTTTTTTACAAGATGGACCCTTGTTTATACAAGATGGACCCTTTTCTACACAGGATGGACCCTTTTTTACAAGACGGAGGTTGAAAGTTACAGGGCGTTCGCTTGAGAGGGCTCGATGTTTCCAAGACCCAAACTGTCCAAAGTGTCCATTTGGTGGATTCGCTCCGAAGTTTGCTGATTGAAGAGGTGGGTTCTGTCCTGCGGGCGTATTCACCACGGCGTGCTGTGGCGTGCCCGCAACGCACATGGCGGCCGAGCATGCGGAGCGGTCTTTCCCCCGACTCGTTCCTCCGGGTGCCGGGATCCCCTGACTGCCGCGCGGGGCGCACCGGGCCGCTCAGGAGAAGGTGCTGTTCCTGCTGCTGGAGCACCGCGACGCGCTCTTCCTGCTGTGGAGCGACGCGGCGGGCTTCGACAGGCGGCGGGCGCTGATGCTCGCGAGGGAGCACAGGGACCCGGCCCTGCGGCTCCGGAGCCTCCTGCGGTACCACGTCACCCTCGTGGAGATGCTCGATCTGTGCATGCAGGGCCCGGGCAACCTGAGCATGCTGCGCGTGGTGCGGGAGATCTTGCCGTTCGAAGTGCTGGTGAGCCACATCCTGGACTGCGCCCGCCAGGTGGACCGCGTCCCCATGCACACCTCCGCATGGGCGAGTGCCGACACGGTCCCCGAGACGGTGCACAGCGGCATCCCCCACGAGGCCCGCTGCTTCGTGAAGGCGCCCTTCATCCGGCTGCTCACCACCCTGTACTTCAAAGCGGAGGACGCGAAGCTGGCCATAGGGATGGGGTACCGTCTGTGGGCGTGCCACGCGCCGTGCATTCCTGGCGCCACCAGCATCCTGTTGATGCAGGATTTCATCGACGACATCCGGGCCGCCGTGCGCGAATCCGCCATCCGAGATTACGTCTGCGACGCCGTGCTGCCGTGCCTGGAGGCGTACTTTGTGGGCGTCATGGAGGTCATCCAGCCCGATTTCGGGGATGACGAGGAGGTCACCTTCGTCTCGCCAGAGGACATCCTGCCGCCGCTACGCGACCTGCAAGGGGCCCTTCACGCGGACGCTTCCGCCACTGACGGTATGCGCCAGCAGGTGGCCAGCCTGCTCGTCGCCCTGGGGGATACGGCCACCTTTGAGGCGGCTCTGAAGGAGGAGATCCCGGCCCCTTCCCGCGGCGACACAGAGGTGCTGTTTGAGAAGCTGTGGGGCGACTTCAACCTGGATCTCGCACGAGTGCTTGGCATCAAGGACCTGAAGCGTATGCTCGGACAGGGGATGTGGAACTACGCGCAGCTTCTGGCCGTGGACACGAGCGTCTTGCTCGATGCTGACAGCTACGCCCACTCCGGGTCTTCGCGGGAGCGGCTGTGGCACGCGGCGCTGCAGCTGCTCCGGCCGTGCAGGCCATCGGCAACGCAGCCTGGACGTAGCGACAGCCCGGGCCTGGAAGCCCCTGCCGAAGAGTCCACCTCGTCGCGCAAGGAGGCGCCAGCGAGGGAGATGCAGGACGACCTGGTGGCATGCATCGTGCGCATGCTCGAAGGCTGCACCCTGTCGGACCGCGCCACCACCAACTCCCTACGCATCCTGCGCTGCGGCATCTATGCGGAGGAGCCGCTGCTAGGCCCGGAGGCACCGGGCGCGGTGGAGCACACCGCGGAGAACTTCGACCGCTTCGTGGCCGGGCTGCCGCCGGTGAAGCACGCCCGCACCGGCGAGCTGCAGAACCAGCTGCTGCAGTGGATTCAGAAGAGGTACGCGAGGGCCGGGGTCGGGAAAATGGCTCTGCAGTGCCTCAGCTCCAAATCTGACACCGTGGTGACGGCGGCGCGCCGGCTGCTGATCACGCTGCTGGAAGGGTTCGGGCACGCGGTGCAGAACATGCTGCACGCGCAGCTCGTCAAGGGCGACCCGAGGTCGGTGCGCAAGACGCAGCAGGTGTTCGCCACGCTGAGTGCGACCCTCGAGGACATCTGCGTGGTGGCCGGCAAGTATAACCACGAGCTCGTGCACGTGCCGGGGCAGTGCCTGAAGTCGGAGCAGTGGGAGACGGGGGCGGATACGGCGCAGCAGTCGGCGCTGTCCTTGACGGTGGAGGATATCAACGGGATGATCGGCAAAACAGTGAGCGCCTATGAGCTGCTGCGGATGCTGCAGCTGATGACAGAAGGCCAGCACCGCGGGATGCAGGATTTGGTACGCACCCAGGCGCACTGCCAGGCGTCCTACGACCTGGTGAGCCGCTGCATCGCCGTGGCGGAGGCGCTGCAGCCGCTTCTAGAGGAGAACCTGGCAAACGACTTCCCTCACCTCCCCCTTCTCATGCTACAGTGCCTCAACACCATCAATGAGTTTGTCCAGGGTCCCTGCCCGGAGAATCAACGGCAGGTGTGCCACGGCGACCTAGTGAAGCTCCTCACGCGCATGATCACCTCCATCAATGCGGGGAACTACCTGGGGGGAAAGAGCAGTGGAGCCTCCCGCCCACCTTTGGCCTCCTGTATCCTGAACCAGGTGATGAATCTCCTCCTGCACCACCACCCGCTCCACCAAGCCCACGTGGCGCACGCGTCCTGTCTGTGCACTCGCGCCCGCACACACTGGCAGTGTCAGTATTGGAATCTGCAAGTGCTGCTGATCAGTTTGGTGTAAAGCATGACTATCTAGACCTTGTACAGTAGTCAGGATGCTCAAACCCTGAAGAAACCCTAAAGAAACACTGTGGAACCCTTAGATCTAGATCTGTAGATCTGCTGAACTAATCGTGGCCGTCAGATCACTGATGACCATCGGGAATTACGTAATGACTCCATCTGTAGTAGTCAGGAGTGTCACTGCGGTCGGTATGAACACGACAGTGACACGTAGGAGTCTGTTTCGTGAACTTTCACATAAGATCGCCTAATCGCCCAATCAGTAATGATGGCGCGCAAATGTTTTTGTCGTTTCGAGCTACGAACTGATATATCTTTTGATAATGAAAGTTTACGCTTGCTTTTGTGTAACCGAAACTCTCGAAATCCTACAGGTTTTGGGCCCACTTACTACACAGTAAGTGTTAACCTACGGTTGTATCACGCAATTTTTTTGCTGCGCGTTTTTCGGAAATGAGTATGGGACAAGACAAGGCCAAGCTTGCGGGGCGGACCCCACCAGGACTGGGTGTGGAATCTACTTACGGCGATATCTCGGAAGTGATGTCGGAAGGTGGAACTTCAGTTGGGGAGGACTCTGCGGCGTTGACAGCTCTTATCGATGAGCGACAACAACAGCTCTCTTCGCAGCAAGACGCGCGTATAAATGAGCTTATGAAGATGGTTCAGGTCCTGGCACAGGCAGTGCCCCAGTTGGCTGCGAATCAAAATGTGGGGACAGGAGAAGCTGTTGCGTCTCCTGAGGCCGCGAAATCTGGTATGTCTAGTTCTGGTATGCACTCTCGCGTTGCGGGTGGTACTGCGGGCGTACCTTTGCCTCCTCTGGCGGAAATGTTGAAGAGTTTCAAGTCTGACCAGCTTTATTCTGGTCAGGACGCAGAAAATGACAGCAAGTGGCTGGAATTCCGCGGTAAAATTGTGCCATGTTTGCGTCACCGGGCGCTGGCGTTGCTCTTATCTGACGCGCGCGACTTGGAGGACGTCAAGAACGACGAGCACTTCTCTGTGGCAGCGAATCAGTTGTTTCACGACTTTCTGTCGGCCGTGACTTCCAAGACGGCAAATGCGGTGGTGCAGACGTACAGTGAGGAGGCGAATGGTATATTGGCCTGGCGGCAGTTAGTTAAAATGCGTCGGAGCACGGGCCCTGCGTACTTTGTGAGGCAGGTCCAGGCTCTGCTTGATGACACGAAGAAGTTTGCGTCGCTTGCTAACCCACTGCCGTTCTTTCTGAGTGCGCGGCAACTTCTCGACAGGGTGAAGGAATATGCGTGCACGAGCGAATTCCTGCCGACCGGTGAGAAATTTCATGTTGCCAGCCTGGAGGCGGTCTTTGTGGCTATGGTGCTGAAATTCTTGAACCCGGCGTATGTCTTGGTACGTTCTATGTACTCCAAGAACAAGATACCGTCGTTCCAGGAGCTGAGTGACGCGGTGTGTGACCACTTCGACAACGTTATAGCTACTTCAGCGGCAGCTACGGAGACGGGTGCTGGAATCGTGGAGGACAGGCGCAAGCAGGAGGAGCAGAAACGTACTGTGATGCTCAAGAAGGTTCCGTGCCCCATATGTCATATGACTGGGCACTCGTCCAAGGAGTGCTTTGTGACTAACGAGGGCAAGCGGGAGGAGTTCCTCAAGAAGAATCCCAAGAGGAGGGACGCGATAATGAAGAGGGTCCAGGACTACCAGAAGCATGGGAAGCTACCCAATCGTGCGGCTGCTGTCACTGAAGCTCAGCAGGACCCTGGTGTGGATGCTTCTGGGGAGGCTCTGTATGCAATCTGTGAGCTGGACAGTGTGGTTACCTGTTTCTCTGAGGACATGCCCCAGTTTATCTCTGGTTACATTGGGGAAGACTATACTGGTGTCTCCCTGTACAACTACTATGCAGTTCTGGGTGGACTTACATCTTCTGAGAATTCTTTCCCAGTTGGGGAAGAGGGCCAATCTGTAAGTGGTGTCTGTCGGTGGAGGTCTGATGCTTCTGTGAGAGGGCACTCTGCATTGAAGAAGCATGGTAAGAGGTCACACCCTTATGTGCCCAACAAGCATCGGTTCTTGTTGAACAAGCACAAGTACTTTCCGGTGGCTCCAGTGTACGACTCGTTTGTGTACATTGACACTCTGTGCACGGCCCTCCCTGGGAGGAAGCTTGAGCCTACCCAAGCCCTGTGGGAAGCAGGAAGGGAGCAGCATCTTGGGGCTGGATATCAGATATCCCCCAGGCAGCCATGGTACACAACGGATGTCCAAGGTGTGCATAGTATGTTCATGGGTGGCTCTGTGGAAGTGTCGGACAGGGCATTGAAGGTGCTGGAAGATCATCACTTTCCTGCTGTTGGCAGAGTGGTGTGCCAAGTGAAGATGGAGTGTGCCAAGCACCTTGTGGCGGAGCAGCACGGTCTACTGCAGCGTCTGATTGAGAAGGAGCCGGTCATGGTGCGAGGGTCCTTTGAGAAGTTGCAGTCATGGGTGACTTTGCTCAGCATGGTCACTCGGGACACGGTGCAGGCGGTTGAGGACTTCTGGGCCTTGCTGGGATATGGTTATGAGGATGATTGGGACTTTGACTCCTCGTCTGGTGGCAGTGACGGTTCAGATCACAGTGGCTATGACTCTGAAGGCTCTTCTCATCGTGGTGATGACTCTTCGGATCCAGAAGATCATACCTCTGGAACCACACCAGATGCCTATGTGGTGCATGGTGTTGAGCAGGTTGCCTTTCAACATGCCTTCTCTTCTCACCCATTGCCTGAGTATGTGCATGCACTGGGTGGCTCTGATGTCAGTTTCACGACACCTGCAAGGGTTGCTGCTGGCCATCATGCCTGGGCCTGTCACACACTATCTAGACTCGGATGTGTGCCTGGTCTCAGTGATTCCTCTGACTCGGATGAGGAAGATTATGCTTCAGATACTGTGCCAGCTCTGGAGGATGCCTCTGACTCGGACGAGGAGGATGATGAGCACTCATGGCAGCCCTTTGAAGGAGTGGGTATCCCCTCTGATGATTGGGCATCTGGGCTGTTTTATCCTCATTGTGGCGGTGACTCTGGTAACTCCATCAGTGCTCTGGATGCAGCTTCTGACATTGGCTCGGATTATGATGGCTATGCTTCAGAGGATATGCCTGATCTGGTGGACGCTTCGGACTCGGACGAGGAGGACGAGGTGTGCATGTTGCAGCCCCTTGAAGGAGTGGGTGGCGTCCCCTCTGATGATTGGGCATCTGGGCTATTCTCTCTGCCTTGTGAGCAACACCTCTACCTCGAGAGCGCTGACCCTGGTACTGGTGCTGATTGGTATGATGATGCGCCTGATCTGGAGGGTGGCAGTGGCTCTGATGATGACGAGTCAGGTGACTTACCAGGGGGGCATCCTATATGCACCCCACTTGCCCTGTGTGTTGCATCGGCGCACAGCAGGACTGACACATTCACCGGCGACCTGCCATTGGCTGCAGGCGGTGGTCAAGTGGCCATGTTGGACAGTGGTGCCTCCAAGCACATATTCAACTCGATGGCTAGCTTTGGGAGTGACTTTGATGCCACTTCACGTTCCACTTTCAGTGTGGTGCAGGCGGGTACTGTCTCATCGGAGGGCAGTGGCACGGTGACATTTGCCAAGCTGGATGTGCTTACTGGGCGCGCTGTTGGGCTGCAGTTCACTGGTGCACACTGTATCCCTGGGCAGCCTTTCAATTTGGTGTCAGTGGTGGCACTTGAGGATGCTGGTTTCAGTGTTGACTTTGGGGCCAGGCGGATATCCAGTGAGGGGATGACATTCTCATTCTCCAGGGTTGGCAACCAGTACATCATATATGAGGATCGGGTGACTGGCGCTCTGGATGCATATGTAGCCTGTGCAGCATACCACGATGACTCTGACCGAGACAAGTCGGACTGGAAGTTTGAGGGGGCTGCAAAGCACATCGAGGAGCATGGGCCGTTCTCTCTGGAACTCTTTGCCTCCGATGACAACCACATCTTGGGCAGCTATTGCACCGTTGGTCGCTCTTGCTTTGACAGGGACTGGGCAGGTGAGGCGTGCTATGGCAACCCTCCCTATCAGCATGATATCATCCTGAAGTGCCTGCAGAAGGCACTCAGGGATTTTGATAGGGCACCTCAGTCCACCAGGTTTCTTTTGGTGTTACCCAAGTGGGAGACTGCAAGCTGGTGGCAGCTTACGTCGCAGTTTGCCATTGTTCATGAGTATCCTGCTGGGGAAACTATATTCTCGGCTCCACTGGATGCATGTTACAACGTGGAGCACCTCGAGATGTGTGGAGAAGACAGGGTGTGGGTCAGAGAGACCAAGTGGCCAGTGGTGGTACTGTACAAGGATGGGCATACAGCTATGAAGATTGACGCCAAGATGCTTGCACATCTTCGTCTTGGACATGTTGGCGACATCACCATGCAGGACATGCTGGACGAGGGGGTCCCCATGGGCATCACGGCTGCGCAGTATGCCAAGAGCCTGGTGCTGCGCTGCTCGGAGAGGTGTGTCTCCTGCATACTTACCAAGGCCATCAGACCTTCTATGAAGCCTACGGGCAGGGAGAGGGCTGCGGAGATTGGGTTGTTGGTATGGTCTGACACCTGTGGGCCTTTCAGGCACAGT
The DNA here is from genome assembly GCA_001247695.2 of Cymbomonas tetramitiformis. NCBI lineage: Eukaryota > Viridiplantae > Chlorophyta > Pyramimonadophyceae > Pyramimonadales > Pyramimonadaceae > Cymbomonas > Cymbomonas tetramitiformis. The sequence continues at coordinate 28,947 of LGRX02035698.1, forward strand.
GCTGGTGGGTACAGGTGGTTTGTTCTCTTCTTGGATGATTGCACATCCTGGTTGTGTGTGTACTTCCTGAAGAGGAAGTCCGACTACCTGGGGGCGCTGGAGGAATTCCTGGTCGAGGTCAAGAAGCACAGGAGCCGCATGGGCCTGGAGGAGAAGTACCACATGGTCCTGCACACTGACGGCGACTCGACTATGATTGCTGGGCAGACGCAGCAATACTGCAAGGAGAGAGGCATTGAGCAGCGGCATGGGTCACCATACCTCCACGAGAACCAGTCTCGGGTTGAGAGGTCCCACAGGACGGTGCAAGCGATGGCTCGGGCAATGCTGGTGACCTCTGGCTTTGGTGTGGAGGTATGGCCGCTGTCTGTTCGGCACACCGTGTACACCTTGAACAGGACCTTCCAGCGACCTCTGCACAAGCAGTCCCCCTACTTCATATTGTATGGGAAACACTATGACCTCTCCCTTCTTCGGGTATTTGGCTGTCTGGCGTATGCCTTTGTGGACCCGGACAGCAGGGAGCATAAGCTCAGTGACCGAGCGAAGCAGCTCAGGTACGTTGGTCACTCTGAGGTCTCCTCGGCCTACTTACTGTATGATCCCGAGTCCGGCAAGATCGTCAAGTCTGGTATGGTGAGGTTCCATGAGGCTGTCGACAAGCTGGGCAAGGTGGTCACCACGTGGGATCCTTCAGCAGTGGCCCCACTGAGTACCAACTTCATGGTGACGGTGCTGGATGCGGAGTATCATGAAGCCCTTCCCAGTGGTTTGGGAGATGATATTCTTGGCATTGGTGCCTATTTGCCTGATGAGAGCGACGAGATCTTGGCGGTGCTGAAGGTGCAGGCTGGGGATATGGTATGCTGGGTGAGCCTCAGAGACTATCTAGATGGCCAGCCCAAGCATATGAGTGCTGTGCGCTCGGCTATGCAACATGGTGACCTCAATGTCGACTACCCACTGTTCACTGAAGTCATGGCGGATGCTGGGAAGGAGAAGCTGGAGGCTGGGATCATATGCGCACGGGCTGTGGGACCCAGCTCATTCCCATACTGTGTGATGCTGCTCACAAACTTCACGCACATCGATCTGCCATTGGGTAAGGTGCATTTCCCTCCTGAGCACACATGCTTGGCAGCAGCTGTGAAGGCGTGTGCTGGAGGATCAGTGGATGTGCTGCCACCAGGGGTGACTGAGCCGAAGGGGGTCAAGCAAGCTATGGGGGCGCCAGATGCTAATGAGTGGATGGAGGCTATCCAGACAGAGCTGGAGGCCCTGGTTACGGTCAAGCGGGCTCTCGAGATGATGGACAAGGAGGATGTGCCCCCTGGGGTTCACCTGTTGGACATGGCTCTGGTGTTGAAGGTCAAGCTGGACAAGCATAGGCAGTTGCAGAAGCGCAAAGCGAGGGTGTGTGTGAGGGGCAACAAGCAGGAGTATGGTGTCGACTATTTCGACACCTTTGCCCCGTGTACTCAGTTGTCTTCGGTGAGACTGGTTATCATTCTGGCGCTGAACCTTTCCCTGCAGGTGTATCACATGGATGTGGAGACAGCCTTCCTGAACTCGACCCTCGAGGAGGATCTGTATGTCCAGCTCCCTAGGGGGCTGGAGTATCAGGGGAGGACGTGTGCCAAGCTCCTCAAGGCGGTGTATGGCTTGAAGCAAGCGGGCAAAGAGTGGTTTGAGACCAGCGATGCTTTCATCATGGCCTACGACGAGAGGATGAGGCGCAGTGATGTTGAACCCTGTCTGTATTTCATCAGGGACTCTGACATCACAGTCATTATTCTGGCATATGTTGATGACTACATTGTGGCCACTGACAGTAGCACGTGGTATGACAGCTTCGTGGCAGCCTTCAACTCCCAGTATGCCTGCAAGGACTTGGGTGTTCTGGACCTTGTGATGGGTATTGGTGTGCGCTGGGGCCCTGGGGTGGCCTATCTCTCCCAAACTGGGTACATCTCCCAGATGATTGACACCTATGGACTCAAGGATGCCAAGCCTGCTAGTCTGCCCATGTCCCCAGGATGCTCTCTTACCCCATCTGATGGCAAGGATACCACCATCCCATTCAGGGGGCTGCTTGGGCAACTGCAGTGGATTGCAAGGTGCTCACGCCCTGACATCATGGCAGCTGTATCTGCTCTCTCCAGGTTCTGTGCGTCCTATGGCCCAGAGCACTTTGTGGCACTGAAGCAGGTTGTCAGATACCTCAAGGGCACCATGGGCTACGAGCTGGTGCTACGAGCAACCTCTTCTGTGCCAAGGGGGCTGGGTCTGGCATGTGGAGCACTACCGATGTGCATATACACTGATGCTGACTATGCTGGCTGCAAGACAACGAGAAAGTCCACATCTGGCATTGCTGTCTACCTGTGTGGGAGCTTGCTCATCTTCTCCTCGATCATGCAGAGATGTGTATCGCTGTCGACTACCGAGGCTGAGATCATTGCCATGTCTGAAGGGGCTCGGGAGATCAAGTACATCATGAACGTGCTGAACGACTTGGTGGACATCCGCAACCCGGTGCCTATGTACTGTGACAATCAAGGGGCCATTCATTTGGCCTCCGATTATGTCAACAACAACAGATCCAAGCACATTGAGGTCAGGAATATGTACATCCGAGAATTGGTGAAGTCCGACACAGCGGAAGCCTTGTATGTCTGCTCAGCGGACAACACCTCGGACATCTTCACCAAACCTCTTCCCCTACCACTATTCCTTAAACACAGGGAAAGCTTGGGCATCATGAAGTTGCAGGACACTACCTCTGAAGACTGAAGACTGAAGGGGGCACCATCCCATACTCTGGAGCTGGAGGGGCACCATCCCAAGAACTGGATATTGCTGACTGAAGGGGCACCATTCCCAAGAACTGGCAGTAGGACAACTAGACAGTCACCCTTTAGAAGGGGTATTGGAATCTGCAAGTGCTGCTGATCAGTTTGGTGTAAAGCATGACTATCTAGACCTTGTACAGTAGTCAGGATGCTCAAACCCTGAAGAAACCCTAAAGAAACACTGTGGAACCCTTAGATCTAGATCTGTAGATCTGCTGAACTAATCGTGGCCGTCAGATCACTGATGACCATCGGGAAGTGCGTAATGACTCCATCTGTAGTAGTCAGGAGTGTCACTGCGGTCGGTATGAACACGACAGTGACACGTAGGAGTCTGTTTCGTGAACTTTCACATAAGATCGCCTAATCGCCCAATCAGTAATGATGGCGCGCAAATGTTCGTGTCGTTTCGAGCTACGAACTGATATATCTTTTGATAATGAAAGTTTACGCTTGCTTTTGTGTAACCGAAACTCTCGAAATCCTACAGTCAGGGCTGCGATGCTGTTGGCCAATGAATACGATGCACGTGCTCCTTCGATTCAGCTTCGATGTCACCCGGCGTGGGTACAACACGCGGCGAAGAGCTTTTCTGAGGCGGTCGGGTGGCAGTCTAGCCAGAGACAGTGATCCAAGGACAAGTGCACACACTGAGTCCTTTGAGGCAGAGGGGCCCTCACGCCAGTCATGCGCCCGATCGCAACTTCGCCGTCCTGAGACCAACTCTCCCACTGTGCGGTGTGGTAACAGGTGAATGCGACAGAGCTGGAGCTGTGGGGCTGGGACATCAGCACGGGGGCCCTGGCGCTGACGCTGGAGAGCGTGGCGCTGACGCTGCTGACCAGCCTCCTCGAGGGCGGAGACCCGCAGAACGCGCTCTGGATCAACCAGAAGATCGCCGTTAGCCTCTTCCAGAAGAAGCTGTGCGCCACGTACACGCTCCTCAACCGCGTGGAAGGCTGCAAAAGCGAGGCGGCGCAGCGCAAGCTGCTTGGAGGCCTGGCGAACTGGCCGGAGAGCTGGCCCGCAGCGCTCCGCACACAGCTCCGGGCGCAGAGAATCCGGGCGGTGATGCCCACGGACGGGATGCTCGAAATGGAGGATGGCGAGGTGGCTATCACCGATGTGCGCAAGCTTCTTCGTGACATATGCTTCGGGTACATCACGGTGCTGCAGGCGCTCGGGCAGCACCTCGGCATGGGTGTGGAGTGCTTCATGCAGCCCATAGCCAAGGACCGGCCCGAAGTACACGCCTTCTGCCGGTGACCGCTCCCGCGCTTCCTCTCACTGTGGACTGCCCCGCCTCATCAGCCTCCTCCATCTGATGTTGTGCACCCATTTCATTGACGTGACATATATACCGCCTCACCTTCACTCGAGGGCTCTCGTGCAGAATAGAGAGGGAGGGAGGGAGGGAGGGAGAGCGCGTCAGTTGGAATTACGAATTCGATGCGCACGTGGCGTCCTGAACAGACCTTGCATTCGGATTTTGGAGGCATATTTTTCCGATGCTGACTGAAGGGAAGTCGGTTGAGCGGTATCAGCCTTGTGTGCTAGAATCACAAGCAAATGTGCGACTCGTGCGGGGGCTGAGCACTCTGCCACGCTCGTGTACGAGAACCTCGCTTGGCGCCCGCATCTGAGCTGGGTGCTGGGAGTGCGATGCCCTCGCTTGGCGCCCGCATCTGAGCTGGGTGCTGGGAGTGCGATTCCCTCGCTTGGCGCCCGCATCTGAGCTGGGCTCTGGGAGTGCGATGCCTTTGCTGTGGTCAGAGATTCGGTCGGCTATGTAGAGATGGTGATCGAGGAGAAAGTGGAGAAAGTGTTCTTTCCGGTGCCGGAGGCGTGCGTCCACCTCAGGGACAATCCGAACTACATGGCCGACTTCCAGAAGCATCTGCTCTCGGTACCCAGAAAGTCGCCGCAAGGCAAGGTGAAGGTCTTCCTTCAGCTAGCGCGCCAGCTGGCCTTCGAAATCGTGCACATGGAGGCGATGCGCCAAGACCCAGATTACAGCTGGATGGTCAAGTACAGTCAGCACATCGCCGATGCGCCGCTGTACCTGTCTCTGGCCATCTGCCTCCTCATCGTAACATGCCACACCGAGACCACTGTATTGATCTACGACATGTACGGTTGGATGCGGGTGCTGGTGCACGTGCTCGGGGCTCTGCAGATGACGTGCTCCGCGCTCACCATTTGGAAGCATGTCAAAATCAACGCACCGCACGAGGCGTTCAAAATGCAGGAGGCTGCGAACGAGCGGCATCTGTCCGATGCCACGGGGATGTACGCCTCGATCCGCCCGGATGAAGAGGGGGCGTTCGAGGAGCTGGTGGCCATCAAGAGGCAGATGGGGGATCCACGGGACTTCCGCCAGATCAGCATTCTTCTTCAGAACGGCCGCATGCAGTGGCTCATCTCCTGCATGCTGCTCAGCGTCGTCAGCTTCTTCGTGTCACCGCTCCTGTATTGCCTGCATGTCTTGGTGTACTACACGGACGACCCCATGGCGATGGCCATTGTGCTGGCCATCCGCAATGTCCGCAGCCGTATCGGCAGCACGCTGCTTCTGGGCTGCATCGTGGTGATGGTGTTCGCGTTCTCGTCATTCGTTGCGTTCTATGACGACTTAGAAGCCGGTTACAACGATGCGGGATGCTTTTTCAGCCATGAGACGGCCACTGGGGAGTGCTCGAGTAGGGAGGTGACCCTCTTTCAGACGGTGGCGGTGCACATTCAGAGTGCCTTTCTTGGGCTCGGGCTGGATCCACTGCTAGATCCCGAAGCATCCTCGGCATCCGCGAGTCAGTGGAGGGTCACTCCATTATACATAGATGGTGACTTTGCTCACCACGCAAGGAACTTTTATAATGTGCTGTTCAGCTTGGTATGGCAGCTGGTGCTCTTGAATGTCATCACAGGCCTCATCATCGATGCTTTCATGACAGTCCGTCTCGAGGAGCAGGAAAAAGAAATGGACACTCAGCAATACTGCTTCATATGTAGCTTTGACCACTCCGTGCTGGACTCTCTGCCCAACTCCTCGTTCGAGAAGCATGTCCAGGATGCACACAATCCGTGGATGTATGTGTGTTTCATGGTCTACCTGAATGAGAAGGACAAGACAGACTACTCTGGCTTCGAGAGCTACATATACAATCATCTGGTAAAGGGATCAACTGATGTGATACCCATTTTACGCTGCTATGACAAGGAGGTTCAGCACACAAAAGTTGAGGACGAATCAGAGAAGGTAGAACATGCTTTGCACTTGCTGAGTGTTGAAATGAAGAAGAGCTACAATGCGTTGGAACGAAAGATTGATGATTTAGCTGCGATAAGTAAAGCGCATGAAAAACAGCTCAAACGACGATTTTGAAGATACTAGCATAGTGATATTTGGGACGCCGATTCCACATATCAGTAGAAGCCTTAGTGGAGCTGCATAGAGAATGATTGTAATTACTAACAAGTTAAATAGAATAAAGCGGGATAAGTTTACATCGGGGGCCGACATCTCACTTTAATCCACATCGGGGGCAGACACTTCATTTTTAATCCACATCGGGGGACAGACACTTCATTTTTAATCCACATCGGGGGAGACACTTCATTTAAATCCACATCGAGGAATTGGAGGCAGCATGTCATTTCAATCCACATCGAGGGCTGACATCTCATTTTAATTTACATCGGGGGCTGACATCTCATTTAAATCCACATCGGGTGTAGACATCTCATTTAAATCCACATCGGGGGTATGCATTACATTCAACGGAAGGATATAATGTAAACGAAACATAACTATGCAAATCCAACCGGGTATATATGTAAATCATATTGCGATGAAAATATCTACCGGTTGGATTTGCGAAATAACGTTTTTTTGAGCGTCCAGCAGTGAAAAACTGTTTTATTTCGGCAAACAAGACAGTCTTGTATCGTTTGCGGCACCAAAAAACATTATTTCGCAAATCCAACCGGTAGATATGCTCATCGTAATACGAGTTACATATCTACCGGTTGGATTTGCGTAGATATGTTTCGTTTACATTGTATCGTTGCGCGTGTCTTCTGTCTACGCATGCTATGAAATGTCAACCCCCGATGTGGATTAAAATGAGATGTCTACACCCGATGTGGCTTTGAACTGAAGCTTGTCGGCAGCCCCCGATGCGGATTCAAAATCAATGTCGGCCCCCGATGTGGATTAAAATGAAGTGTCTGCCCCGGTGTGGATTAAAATGAGATGTCGGCCCCCGATGTGGATTTAAATGAAATGTCGGCCGACGGTGAAACGAACTCTTCCTGTGCACCACCATCCTCGAAAGAGTCGTAGGCCCCTGCGCACAAGACTTTAATCTCCGAAACAATCCCTTATCCGTTTCTGCTCAGACCTCACGTGAGCGTGTGCTAGAAACACGCAAAACAGGCAGTGAAGATATCCGCTGCCGCCGGTGAACAAACGGATCAAGCTAGGCTCAGATAAACGGAATACATACCCGAGCTGAGTGACACGAGCTGATACGAACGGAAGTTGTAGGTGCGATTCTTAATTTGAGCTAAAAGCATGAAGCATATAGTTAGAATCAGGGTGGCGCTGAGTGCACCTGTGTGCTCGGTTCCTGTGTCCCCGCCCCCGAAATATTAAGGGATATCAATTGGCAAGATGTAGGCTGACGGTATTGTGGCTCGGTTGAGCTGGGCTGAGCCACGCAGATGATGGGATGGGTTGAGCGTTGCTACATGGAGCTAGGTAGGGCTGTCAGTGTGCCACATTCGTAGCACTACTGTTGAATTTGTGCATTTGCGCACATCCTCTAGTGGTGCGTGCGCTGACTTGCACGTGGTGCTGTGGTTCGCAGGTAGCTGCGTTCTTGTCATTTCGACTGAGTGAGAATGTAAGATGATGGGATGGGTTGAGTGTTGCTACATGGAGCTAGATAGGGCTGTCAGTGTGCCACATTCGTAGCACTACTGTTGAATTTGTGCATTTGCGCATATCCTCTAGTGGGGCGTGCGCTGACTTGCACGTGGTGCTGTGGTTCGCAGGTAGCTGCGTTCTTGTCATTTCGGCTGAGTGAAAATGTATTTGCTTTCCTTGTACATACTATATGATCCTTGCTCACCCTGTAGTAGGCAGGCAATATTAGCAAACTCATTATTTTGTCAAAACCCTGGATCGTCTGGTGCATTTGGCTATCTCCTGAAAAATGTAATTATTTCATACAATTTATATAATTTATATCCATTTATATACTAGGTTGTCACATGCGAGTTGTTGCTAAATGCGAGTTGTCGCTACAACACATATACATATATACATATATACATATGTGTTTCGTTATGAGCGCGCCGCACGCATATGAGCGCCGATTTTTAGCATGAGCGCGCCTGGCGTGCTTGTGCCAGAAACTGTTTAGCACAAGCGCGCTAATCGGCGCGCTTGTGCTAATCATGAGCGCGCATGGCGCGCTCAGGCCAAAGCGCGCTCATAACATACCATATATATGTTACGTTATGAGCGCGCCGCGCGCATATGAGCGCCGACTTTTAGCATGAGCGCGCCCGGCGCGCTTGTGCCAGAAACAGTTTAGCACAAGCGCGCTAATCGGCGCGCTTGTGATGATCATGAGCGCGCCTGGCGCGCTCATGCCAAAGCGCGCTCATAACGTAACATATATATATATATGTGTGTGTGTGTGTGTCGTAAAAAAAAGATACCCAATTATAAGTTGAGTGGGCTATTACAGGGCGCCGTGCCCTTTCTACCTATTACCACTATTAAGTTATCCGATTCAGTACTGCACAATTATGCAAAGCAGGAAACCCGGTCGGCAAGATCGTGTTGCGGCCCTCCCTGAAGCCGACGGCTAAGGCTAGCCAGTTATCCGATCCGCCGTGGCACAGTGTATTGTTCGGATGCGGTGCGGATGAGCTTTAAACAGGCAAGGGCTTAGCCAGTATTCTACGATGAGGATTCGGCTTGCAGGTGGTCTCATCAAGGCTATGTGGGATCCTAAGCAGTCTACGACAGTCTCAACCCCGACTTCAGTTACAGGAAGGAGTTGCCCCACCGTATTAAGGATCGAGTTCATAGGATCTTCGGGCAAGCCGTATCTCGAGCCCCCACATTTTTCACCGCATAAAACAACAAAGATTCCGCCGCTGAGAAAAAACCTTTTCAGGAAAAAGCGGCTCGAGGTCTAGGTTGGCAGCACGTGATTCATTCTTCTCTGTTGAGGCCCTCCGATTTTCACAGTAGCCTGCTTCGATCAAAGGCAATACGTGCTGTCTGATTTGAGTGTCTCCACTTAGATTTGAAAGGCTATCCATATTCTACTTTGAACAATTCTCGCCCCTCAGGGTTCAGGGAGCACGAACGCTGCCGTTCTCCTACCATGGGCGATGCCGCCGCTGGCTGTGATTCAGAGCGTTTGCCTGTGGCTCCCTTATTCCACAATATGGATCTTCGAACCCTGGGCTCGTTGCGATTACCCCTCTCCCTTGTGCTGTTTTTTGCGCGCTTCTGTCCAGTGGATCGAGGTGCAATAGCTGTACCAGGCGAGGATTCCCCAGGTGTCTGTGGCGTTTTGGATGCTTTGCCACGAGTTTCCTTGGATTTCACTTGCGCACTGACGCTGAGGGCTTTCGTTTCAATCGCAACAGGAGGCGTGTGAATATCTTTTGCCACTGGGCCCTTATCCCCCGAAAATTCTCTTGCCTTCTGTGCTACTCGAATATTTGTGCGTCGAACTGTTTGGACGCTGGGCCCACTATACTACGTGTGGTCCCTGTCGCGCCTGTCGTGTCTGAGCGCCCAGTGATTATACTTTCCTTATGTGCGATTAGGACTCTATCAGCTGTGGCAACCACTGCGTGTGCCTTGGTCTCCACCAGCTTGATGGTCTCGAGCAGATTTTTTTGACAAAAGTTGCGAGTCAGAAAGCGATTCCACAGCACTACAGTTAACGTAGTCATCTGAGAGCGTGGTATAGGTTCCTTTTCAGATTCTCGACAGATGCAAGGCAGACGTCGCGCTGCTTATTACCTGCCGAAGCTGCATCTCTAGACTCGCAAAAAGCGGTTCAGACGGATGAGTTTTGCGACCAGATGTTTTGACCATACTGAACTCTGCTCGTCGCAAGACGCGTAGTCAAAATTCTCATATAAAATACAGTAAGAATACCATACGAACAAAAAATAAGCCACACTGTATCATAAACTTACCGAAATAAAATTAACATAAAGGCGGCTGTATGTGTGTGTGTGTCGCATATCAATATGAATAAGTGGTCCAAGGGTATCATTCAATATTAAATATTTCGGTATGTACCAAACTCCTATCAATGAATAAAGATTAATCGAAATATTGATAGTATCAAAAATATTGAATAACGATACCATGCCTTGGATAGCCAATTCTGCTAATGCAATGCATTAGCTTGCGTAAAAAGTGTAGGTAGGTTTGTCATCATATTGCGCGCCACTACACTTTGTTATCATGTATATTCACGATCGTCCCTAATACAACCGCAGGTCATAACCTTTTGATTTCAAATAACGGTTCAAACCCGGGTGATAACCGCGGCACTTCGAGGGTATGTCCATCCTAAGCTTTAACGATATGAGGCCCATACACGCGGACCCATTTTTTTGGCCCAAAATGAAGAGAAAACACCATACTTATTCTACACTAGATCGATGGAGTTAGGCTTGGGCATCTCTTTCTGCCCTCCCCCCTCCTCCCACCGCCACCCTCCTCCCCTCCCCCTCCGCCTTTCCATCCCCCCACCGCCACGGCCCACCGCCCTCCCTCCACTTCCGCTTCCGCCTCGTTTTCCCATCACATACGCACCCTCTCTCCACCGACGCGCGGCCACAGCTGTTTCTCCTCCGGCATGGCCTTTTAGCGCTCTGCGTAGTTTTTCCATGCTGCGGTTCTTTCCTAAGTCGACTAGATTTGGATGAGCCCTTCGGGGGGCGCTATGAGATAGATCATGGGAGAACAGACTTTCCCCCCAATGTATGGGGGCGGCCTGGTCCCTCCTAGTTTCACCCCTCGCCCTGAGTGCTTGCCAGCTTGTCATTCTGTCATCTGTCATCACGACCGACCGTCCACGATAGCTAAAAACCCAGACATTTGTTATTTTATCTATGATAGACTTCCAAGAGTTTCAATGCCTGTGCCTATCTGACCCGCAGATATATATATATTCATTATATATAGATATATCCTCCGACCCGATATCACATTTCACGCACGGTTATGAGCCTGTACCACTTGTGTGGTGGCATTCTTGGTTGTTTTTAGATCCGTCTCACCGAACGCACCTGGTCACCCTACGGTCTACCGAACCTACCTGGCACCCACCATTCCTTCTACCCACCCTAGCGCACACCCATCGCGCAGTTTTGTCTCAATTTGAGTTGCCGAAACGCGTACCCACCCTTTACCCACCACTTTACCTTTTTGACCTTCGACATCGCACGCGACGACTACGACTTCAACTCTCTGGCCAGCCGCCCCTCTACTGCCGGAGAACTGGTTTACCGCACGACTATTTTGACCTCACCGACGGTTTCCTCACGAAGTTCTACCCTAATTTGACCTTTGAATCGCTGGATTTACTTGATTTTACGAAAATTCCTCGTTTCCCTTTGGAACCCTATCTTTAGGACCGCAGATTTCTGCAGTTGCAATCTTCACGGCTTCGGCGCGCCAGCGTGCGCGCATGGCCGCAGTTATTCAATCTGCGCTAGCCCAACTTCGACATCAACAACACTTTACCTCTGGCTTTGGTCTGGTGGTGTCTGGTAGTGCTTATGCGCCAGACACCAAACACTCCTTTGACAATTTCGCCTTCGATAGCGACAACAACTTTGACCTCACCGGTTTCGTCTCTCCACCTTGCTCACCTCCATCATGCGCACCCCTTGGTCGCCGTCTGGTCACCATCGTATAATAGGTGTTACATACCCCATAAAACACCGTTTGCAGTCCCGCATTTAGCATTTACGAAAAATGCGAAAAACCGAATTTTGCCCTTAGGTGAGAGCCCGTAAAATTTTTTAAGGGATCGCATGCGCATGGTAACTACCCTAAGTTTTTGGCATCAGGGTTGGCTAAAATATCCCCGAAGTATCCCTTCGTTATTGCTTGCGCTTTACCCACCAAACACGAGTGCCGAGGATACGGGGTCCCAAGGACCCGAGTTTGCCAAAACAATATGTGTAAAAATCTCGTCACCACCATGAGGGACCCATGAATACAACGAGGTGAAACTCCTAATATTTACAGTCTTTGTTTACGAGGTAATTTAGTTTACGGCACGCGGTTGCTATTATTTGCACCGTATTTTACTCTCTACCATACGTGCACCGCATACAGGTTTCTATGTAAACCGAGGCCTACACCAAGACTCTTGGTCAGGGTTGTCGGTGCAGTGGGCCGTTTAACAACATACTTATACTTTACAGATTTGTCCAGTTGGCAATTTTTGCACCTCAATACTAACGCAGCAAAGCTACACCTTCTCGACTCGCGCAAAACTTTCCGTTGGCTATTCTTACACCTCAATACTAGCGCAGTGGAACCACCCCTTCTCGACTCGCGTAAGACTTTCCTGTCGGGTTTCTGTAACTATCAGTTTACATCTTGTTGTCACACTTGTGCCGCGGCAAAAACTACACTCTGCAGCTCTCCATCCTTCGGGACCTTCCCGCTTACACAATGACAAATATCTTTGGAGGGCCTAAGGAATCTCATACTTGAAAAGTACAAAGTCTTCATCTCCCTCAATCATCTTCTGTAGGGCGCAACCGAGATGGAAAACCGCCGAGAAAAAGTTGGTCTGCTTCTGTTCGTAGCCTAGGAAGCAGCGGCCCTTGCGCAGGGCCGCAATCCCCCACTACAGTAATCACTCACCAATAAGAAAGTCCTAAATATGGGGTCAGCCAGCGAATTTCGTCAAGTTGTGACCCCCCCGCCAGCGCCAGCGACCTATGAAATTGCTAAGAATAAGAAATCCCGATTTCGTAGCTCAGCCAGCCAATTTCTTATTCTGATTACTTAAGGAGGAGGCAGCCAGCTATCTTGAAATTGACACTCAGCGACGGCCACAGTAGTAAAGTTTTAGTATGGATCCTGAAAGCCGTGAGCAGATAGGAGAGCTGACGAAGGAAAATTCAACAGTCTGTATGATATTTTTATTGAGATAAATTGTGTATAAGCATCAAAATCCTTGTTAAATCAAGTAAACCCACCAAATAATCCAGCCAAAATTTCTTAACTAGTTTTCACTATGATTCAAGCCAGCCAGCCCCTTGATTTCTTATTTTGGCCAATTTCTTAAAGCTAACCAGCAAATTTCGTCAAGTTGTTGCCCCAAACGCTGGCTGGTTTCTTATTGCTACTATTTCTTATTGGTGAGTGATTACTGTACCAAAGCCCATGAAAGGGTCCATCACGCACCACCTGACCTACGGAGGAAGTGTACCTCTCCACCATATACTCCCCAAGCTCGACGCTCTCGTATGTCCCACCACTAACGTCTTGCAGTCCTCGCTACACCTGCTCTTCAAAGCCGCACATCCCGTGACCTGGCAGTTATGCTTGAATGTCCCAGTAGAGTGCAGAGCCTAGAATGGCGCCGCGTAGTCCTGGAAATGCTCCATTGCCATGCCACACAGATATTTCACTATGTCAGAGGTCTTTTTTGCAGTCCAGTTCTCCTTCGTCCCGAACTCCTTCACATTCTTCTCAAGGACCGACTCCAAGGCTTGGTACTCGGTGATGGACAACGGGCCCAACACATTCCCGCAAAAAAATGTAGTCAGTGTCTGCACACCGGCTATACTCTCGAATTCCGGACCGAACTTTGCCAGCACCGCCTTCTTGTAATCCAGCTTCGGCTTGTTCAGGGAACGTGCCAGAGTGGTGTACAGGTGCCCTGAAGCCGTGGGTGTGTTCCCCCGTACCTCGGTTTGGCGTACACCATCCAATAGCACGATGCACGAACCCTGGCATGTTCTTGTAAACATGTGCAAACATACCACTTCAGCCCCTGTGGCATCAAGCACACGCTCAAACAAACAACGAAGTATCCCGTGTACCTTCAGACGGTTCTTTGAGGCCTCGTGGTTTATGCCGTTCAATGCCGTGATGTCTCCCATTGCGAACACGATGGCCTCGCCATCCGCCTTCCCCAGGTCCTGCTTCTTGCTTTCCTCTGGCAGGGCCGCGTTCGGATCAAATACCGTGTTGATTGCCTGCAATGCTGCACCCCAATCAACCTCTGTGTTGTACCCGGTGTCCTTCTCGCCACCCCAAGGGACATCCGTGATGACCGCTGCGATCCCGACTCCCTCCATCAACTTGGCATGCAAGTCCTTTGCAACCTCCTCGTACGTGCCCAGGACCAGAGTCAACAATGGAATTCCTGCCATGAAACCAACTCTTTTCAGCCGCCGCAATGTCCGGCCAACAACAAGCAATTAAGCCACACATGATTAAGAGCTTACCTGCACCAATGATGGCACGGGAAGTCAATACGATCGGATCTTGCACAGCTCCCGCCATCTTGTGCTTGCGCAGACGAAACATAATCTTCGGCTCCGGCGCCTGCTTCTTCTTTCTTGCCGCCCCTTTGGCCTCTTTCTTCATGTCAGTTGATGTTTTGACTTCAACGTACACCGGGTAATCCTTCTCATATTCTATACTAGAATGTCCTAGTGACACAGTGAAAACGCTGAACGCCGTAGGGTTTGAGCGAGGCAATCGGGTATATCAAAAGATAGAAATGAATACACGACTCTCAGGCTATCTAAGCTCTGAGGCCGTCACTAGGCAATCATATCGTGTGTCACAGTCTAAGCTACCGAAGTCGAACTACTGAGTACAGGTAGGAAGTCACTGTACTGTCACTGTCACTGTCATACGTCATACGTGGTACTGAACTACTGAATCTCAGCACACCACCTCGGCTGAGGTGGCACAAGAATGTGAAACAGGTAGCTAATGCAAACTAAGAGGTCCCCGTCCACGGATCAGAACAACATCAACCAAAGGGCCGACCTGCCGCCATCCCCGCTTCCGGCTAACCCTCTAAACCGAATGCTAAAGTACTAGTATATGCATGCCAACTAGGTGGACTGCCACAAGGATATGAAAATAGTGACTGGTCTCCGCCAGATCTCGCTCCCCGATAGATACTCTCATCCGATGCTGCTCAGCTCGACGGTCAACCAGTACTCGAGGTCATAGAAGATGTCAAAGAGGTACAGGATGTAGTCAAAGGCCAGAATCCAGTCAGATGTGCTTAAGGTCAGAGTAGAGCTGTCGGTGTCTAAGGTCTCATAGGGCAGGTCATAGGTACCAGTCTGTCCACGAACACAAAGTCCAGTCCAGAAGGGCACCACGTCAAAGGGCATCAATCCAGTCAGACCAGAAAGACCCCTTGCCCGACCGCTGCCGGCTCATAGGCCTGCAGCTCAGCCGGACAGAGGACCAGAGAACCTAGGAGTCACCCGCACCACTGGGGTGCGGGCGGATCACGTCCATGAAGGACTCGATCATGCTGATGATCACCCGCACCTTGTCCTTGAGCCCAGGAAGAGGTTTGGTGAAGATATCAGCCAGGTTGAGTAAAGTGTTGATGTAAACAGGCACTAGGTACCCAGCACACACCCACCCCCGAAAGGAGTGAAAACGGATCAACACATGCTTAATCTTGGTGGATAGCATAACATTCCTCAGAATGGAGGAGGCCGCCTGGTTGTCAATCATGGCAGCCACCGGGAGCTCCAGCCTGGGAATGAAGGGTCCAGAGGTACCATACATGCCAGACCGCTGAGAGTGGTACTCCCGCGGACCGTCCTCGTAGCCCGTGCCATCATATGGTACTGGCACCGCGTGAGGCAGGGCATACAGGCTGCTGTCAGGAACAGGCTCAGCCTCCTGGTAGTGTAGGGGGGAGGCGGGGCCCATCTGACCATGACCCATAGCATGATTCTCGAAGAACGTGGCCGCCCTCTGCATCCAAGAAGTGTCAGCTGCAGGGAAGGCCGTAGACAGAGCCAGAGCAGACACACCCGGCTCCTGCTGCGTAATTCTGATAAATCCGAACATCTCCACAATCATATGGATAGCAGACATGGCCCGCTGCCCAACCACAGAGGCGGCCACATACTCAGATCCAGTGGAGGACATCTCAGCATCAGTCTGGCGGGCACATACCCAATGAAGGACCATGCCGTTGAGGAATACAATGCCTCCCGAGTAGGAGAGACACCCGTTGAGTTTGTCACGAGCATGGTCAGCATCCGAATACATCTGTATTGTGAGCACAGAAAGCGGCGCACTGGGGTACAGTAAGCATAACGGATACGGTAGTGCCGTGTGAAGTACAGATACTGAGCCACTCTCTGAAGTGCCTCCCAGGCCTGAGCCGAGGGGCATGAGGAGAACTGTGCCAGATATATGACCGAATAATACACATCTGGCCTGGTGCACCGCGCAATCCACAGCAGGGACCCAAGTAGTGAGAGATACGGGGTGACAAGGGTGAGATCAGGGTGCTCCGGCTTCTGGATAACGAGGTTCACATCCATCGGATTGTGAAAGGTTTTGGCCGGAAGCTTGAACTTGGACATGAGCTCCTTGATCTGCCTGGTTTGGGACAGTGCAATGCCCCACCGATCATAGTCAACCGTAAGCTGCAGGACGGCTGTCATACGGCCAAGATTCTTGCTCTTGAATGCCGCCTGGAAAGCTGCCCAGAAAGCATGGTGGAAGGCATCATCACATGTCAACCCGAAGTCATCCACGTAGACAGCCACGAAGGCCACGAACACAGAGGTCACAATATAGTATAGGCACGGGTCATATGTGGACTGGGTGAAGTGCATTCCCTGATAGGTGAAGGACTTCATGAATTTGTTGGCCAGCTTCTGTCAGGAAGCACCAGCCGTCCGTAGCCCGTAGAGAGCATAGAGCAGCTTGGCATAGCCATATCTGCCCTTATACATATACCCAGAGGGGAACCGCACATATATAGGAACCTCCAGACGGGCATGAACAAAGGCCTGACTGACGTCAAAGTGATAGACCATAACCCCCATACCAGCAAAGATAATAGACAGGATGAAGAGAAGGCGGAAGGTGGGCAGGTCTGCTACCGTGCATGCGGTCTCAGCTTGGGTGTAGCCCCAGTGCCATGTGGCAGCCACGGCCATCCGAGCTTTATGAATTTGGACGGGCGGTAGACCATCCCGTGGCTTCCAGGGCTTATTCAGCACAAAGATGGTGCTGGTGGCGATCTCACCGTCGGGTAGCACCTCCACCGGCTCTATCTTACCCTGGTCAATCAGAGGCTGCACCTCCCCACCGGTAATAGCCTCCTCCCACTGAGCCCCATCAGGCATAGACAGTGCCTGGCGGTACCCACCCGGCAGTGGCAGATCAGGAGCTGCAGTGTGGTACAGGCGCTCGGCGAGGTCAGCAGAGATATGACAGAAGCTGAGTGTGCCGCTGGCTGGCAATGTACCGACCGTGTCCTCTGGTGGGACCACATAGTGCGGAAGGAGCCACTGGTCCTGCTCCGGGTGGTCGGAGAAGGGAAGGTGGCAAGCACTGTGGGTATCAGGGAACACCACCAGACTGGCACGGAGGTCCATGGCATCAAGGATATGTATCGAAAGTTTTCGGTCGTATCGATAGTTTTCGATAGGTCTCGTCTAATTATCGATCAATAACGATAAGTCCTCGGGAATGCCAGTAAATAACGATAAGTGAGCTAACATATCGATAAATAACGATAGTTTGACATCACACATCGATCGATATGAATAACTCTACTAAGCTAATCGATAAATAAGTTTCGTAAAGTGATTATCGATATATCGATATATCGATACTACACACTATGCAAGCTTTCAGGGTAAAATTACAGAATATCGATACCCGCACAATTCCTAGTCCGATAAAATGGGAGTGGGTGGTTCCCTTGGAACCACGGGAATTTCTTGACGGCCCGGGAAAAGTTGTCGGGACGCCCGGGAAAAACTGCGCGGGCCGAAGGCCCGCGTCATCGTGGAAAGGAGGGAAAAGAGAGGAGAGGGGGGAAATGCGGGCCGAAGGCCCGCGCGGCGGGCCGGGAAAAGGGGGGAGAAAAGGGGAAAGAGGGAAAATGCGGGCCGAAGGCCCGCACGGCGGGCCGGGAAAAGGGGGGAAAAGGGGGGGAGGGAAAATGCGGGCCGAAGGCCCGCGCGGCGATACACGTGGGCTGTTCAGCATGGAAAGCTCGGGTTGCCACCCTTTGAAGAAATAGAGCGGCAGCACAGCATGTTAAAGGCCCGCTTGGTAACTGCGAGAATAAGCCCCGAATATGCTAGCTGCTGGAAGGATGCCTCGGGAACCGTGATCATGCGAGACTTATTCACAGTGCCTTCGTTATACGATGGTGTCGCGGACTGGTTATACATTTTTCAACACTGCGCATTGAAGATCCAAAATGAGGCGGTGGTGGAAGGCATGGGATCCACGGTGGATCGCCATGCAACTGCAGTGAGGGGACTGAAGCAAGAAACCTATATGTCATGGAAAGCTTTATCGAATACAATGGCCCCGAGTCATCAGAGGCTGATGGTTTCTTGACAGCGGCCTTGAACCTTCATTTTAAGGGTAAACCATGGCACTTCCAACATATTGATCGGCAGGGCAGAGGAAAACATATTCGGGCATGTCAGCCACGGTCTCCCGCTTGCACAAGCGTAAGAGCAAGCTTCCATTTATGGTTGAGGGATGGTAGAGATTATAGTAGATACGTAAGTAGAACCCCACTGATACCACATTCTAGTCATTATGTGATAACTTGATAATGTATGCATGAAAGTTGTCTAGAATGCGATTCAAATTAAACTGTATCATACTTGTTATATGTCATTATGTGATAACTTGATAATTATCAATGTTTGTTATGTAAGCAGTTAAGAATTCAACTTTGACTAAGTGAAAAAAATAATTATACTCTCAAAAAAAAATCGGCCGCTATGTTCCACCCGGGAAATGGTTCCTTCGGAACCACGTGATTTTGCACTTTCTCGGACTAGGGCACAATTACTTCTTAATCAAACTCTACAATGTTCATACTTGCCATGATGTTGTGCTCGATTGTATCCTCCTTCAACTTTGTTCGCAAGTCAGAGTGCATGAACGTGGCTTTAGAAAAGGCACGTTCAACTCCAGTTGTGGTTGCATATTTCCAGCATCTGCCGTTGAGTCCTCGCAAAGTTGGGTGGCCTTGATGTCCACCAAAGCATCTTTGTGGCAATGGGCGAGGTGCGTCCTGAGGTTGGAGGTGTTCCCACATAAGGGTTTTGCGCAGACCTCGGGTCCATAGAGCATGCACTTGTACTCGATGACTTTTCGACCGTCCATCTTGACCTTGAAGTGTCTCAAGAAGGGAGAGCGAAAGTTATCCGGGGGGGTCTGAAAGCCGGACTCATCTTCTTCGCCTGAATATACAAATCATCACATAAGCAGACCCTGAGAACATTATACACACATAAGACACATCTTAGAAGGAAGTCAACCACTTGTGTAGACACGTACCTTCATCAACCTCACTTGTTTCCTGCATTTTTCGCTTTGCCTCAGCGGCTCTCTTCGCTTCATCGCTCTGAATTCTCTCCGAACTACCAGCGGAACTCCTCGATAATCCCTTCGTGGCCGGGTAAAATCTCTAAGGGCTCCCACGTATCGGAGTCTCCAGTCACGAATTTTCCCACCTAATCAACCACTGTTGCACACCGAAACTCGTGCGGGTAGCGAGTATCTTCTCAACGAAGTACTCCCTGTCATCATTGCCAGCAACATCAAACGAATGGAGCGGGGTTCGGCCCTTTCCCTTGTCGCGCTTTCTCCCTGCGCCACGCTTGCCCATTTTTGTGATCGGTTAAACAGTACAATATGGATCCGGTCAACATTAAAAGTGTGTGGGCGATCGGAGATTCCGACTCCTGATTTTGAACTCGTCTCCTATGTCGTAATCGACTAATCGTCCAATCAGGTATCAATATCGTTTCCCATCATAACAAGTCAACAACCAATGCCAAGCTCAGATTAGGGAATTTCGGGATCGATTAATCGATTAATCGATAATAGCCAATCAGTGCACCTCGATTTTGAATGATCGATCGATTTCGATAGGTACATTCCAGGTATCGATCAATTTCGATAGTTCGCAAAGGATATCGATCAATACTGAATAACCTATCGTACTTATCGATCAATTTCGATAGGCATAAATTTCCTATCGATAAATAACAATATATCGATTAATCGATACTATCGCAACTATCGAATATCGATACCTATCCTTGCATGGCATAGGCACGTGGGGCAGTCACATCACTGAGGCCATAGGCCGGAAGAGCACCCCATAGGACCTGGACCGCCTCATGTCCGTGGACACAATGAGCGCCGGATACAGCGGATCACCGCGGGCCTCCTGAGCCTTAGCCAGAGTCCAGAGCGGGTAGTATTGATTGACACAGTCAATGACCCTGCGGCGGTCCAGCCAGTGGACCAAGTCAAACCAAGCAGTGCCCGCAGGGTCAGCCATGACATACTGCTGGGCGGTGGTCCAGAAAGTGTCTGCTGAACCAGTGTCGAGCAACTGCACGGTGGCATAGGTCTCACCGTCCCGGGTGTCATAATAGGCAGCCACGGAATGGACTGTCACCACCATGTCAGTGGTGTAGTCCTTCCACGGCTCCGGCCTGTCATTGGGCACGGGTGCGGAGTGCTGCTCGTCGGGAGCGGGGGCAGGGAACGATGACATCACCTGCCCGAACTCTGAGTAGTTTCTGATGAAGTCTGGCCGGCCCTCGGAAACAACCTTGTTTCTCTCCAGGTCCAGTACCTTGTAGGCCGAGGACCTGAGGCTGATGCCCACAAACCGCCCCTGCCAGGCCCGGGGGGTCCGCTTCTTGGAGACCCCCGGATGGCGGGCCCGCATCTGCTGAGCATCCATGGCCACAGTGCACAAGGGGCCGAATATCTCGATACGGGAGTAGGTAAAGTGATAGCCCATAAGGTGATAGAATGGCACCACGGCGTCCCGCCCATGAGGCAGGATATCCCATAGCAGGCAGGCATGACTGTCTGCAAGAGGCCAGTAGGTGAGGTCCATACCGGCTGTCTCCAGGAGTGCACGGGAGACCGACGAGATCTTACCAATCACATATTCAGCCATGAAGTTCTGCCAGTGCAGGGTGGGTGACGATTGCAGGTGTTTGATGCCATGGTGTTTGTACAGAGCCTGTGCTGCAGGGTCACACAGCTCCGGGGCACAATCAGTGCGGAGAACTAGGCCAGTGCAGGCAAAGCCGTGATGAACAACATCTGCCAGGAACTGAGCCAGAATGAAGCTGTATGCCGACTTCTCAGCAGAGAAGTAGCAAAGTGTGAACCTCACGGTGAACTCCACAAAGGTCCAGCGGTACCTCGACCCGTCATAGCCAATAGGCGTGATCGGGCCTGTAGCATCAGCAGCCCACATAGATCCAGGCTTCTGAGCCCTGTATCTGTCAGCCGGAGGGTGCTTCGGACTCGGCTGCACTGTCCGCATACGGGCACACACAGCACAGGCCTCAGCACAGGTCCTGTGAGACAGCAGCTGCTCCCGGGTAACCGTAGTGCCAGGTCGGGCGATGTCAACACCAAGGTCCATGAGCTGAGCCAGCCTGAGACCATGAGCATGAGCATATGCGGAATGGCACCACCTCTCAGGGGTGAACCTCATGGACGTGTACTGATCACGGTAGATGATAGCCACCGGGAACGGGGTACCCGCAATGAAGACACGGTCCCCCCCGCCCTCCGAGCCAGCCGACTGAAGGGGCCGTCCAGCATAGGTGTGCTCACGACGGTAGCTGAATATGCCCTCTGTGCCAGCTGGGTACACATGTAGCACCTCCCAATGAATAAGGTGCTGCCTGAATGTACTGAGGTGTGACTGGGGAATCAAGAAGAGGAATACCGTGTGCTCGGGGTCGGTTGCAAAGTCCCGGTTGGCCTTCTTGAGCATCCGCTCACAGGTGAGTCTGTCAAAGGGCGGGTTGCCATATATATAGGCACCGGCCCAGAGGTGACCCCAGCAGGAATCAGACAGTGAATACCTGACTGGGCAGGTCTGGTTGTTACCCACGCCGGGGGGAGGTCGTCTCCGAAGAGGGAGATGTCAAAGTTGTGTTCCCCGGTCTTGGCCAGGGCAGCAGGCGAGCCCTTCAGGAAAGCCCACTTGGCATACTCTGAGCGTGCCCACATCCAGTCACAGATCTCACCGGTGCGGACACGTGAGACAGTCTGGGTGAGTGCACTGGCTGCCCCCTCAGGGACCTCCGCCCACATATAGTCTGTGCCAGAGTCAATGATCCGATAGACACGGCCAGTCGGCAGGTGGGTGTAAGTGAGGGATACAAGGTCGGGGGACCCGAAGCCGAGGGAAAGCATAACCCGAGAAGACAGGAGAGTGCGGCAGCCGGCCTTATAGTGTGAGTTTGGGAGAACGAAGTGGTCGATGGCTCCGTCCTGGATACAGACCCCATACAGATGGAATTTCACAGTAGCATCCGTCCGGTGAGACCCAGCCGTGACCATGGTGAAGGCCACCGTACGGGTGTAGTCCACGTCGGTGCAGGCCGACAGGTCCCCGCACATGACACATGTGGCTCCAGAGTCACACACGATGCCCCCGTCAACCCGGTCGGGTGCAGGGACAGCACTGGCCAGAGAACTGAATCCAGAAGCAGCCCACTCCTCGTCGGGCACATATAACGGAACTGACTCTGCACTGCCATAGACCAGAACACCAGTATAGCCAGCGGGTACCAGAGGGTAGACCACTGTAACTGACCCAAGCTGACCAGACAGTACACCAAGCTCCACAGAAGCATACGTACCCACAGCATAACCAGAGACCGGACATAAGCCGGTATCACCGGTAGCCAGTCCATCAGCTGAGAAAAGCTGACCAGCAGAACGGCCGACGGACCCCCCTGCTGGCGGGGTAAGCTGACTGACTGACTGACTGCCTGACTGACTGCCGCAGACCCAGAGAGTACCCAAACAGTAGTGCCGAGGTACACAGGGCCAGGCTACAGATAACCAGAACAGCAGTCCAGACTGGTGAGGAGCGGTGAGAGGTACGGGGCTCACCCGCCGGAGGCTGGGTTGTTGAGGGCTGGGGCCCGCCCGCTGGTGACTGCCGGTTGACAAGGTGTCGCCAGGTGCGTACGGGAGTCCTATGGAAGTGGAAGCGTGGTGGGCCCATAACCTACTAGAATGTCCTAGTGACACAGTGAAAACGCTGAACGCCGTAGGGTTTGAGCGAGGCAATCGGGTATATCAAAAGATAGAAATGAATACACGACTCTCGGGCTATCTAAGCTCTGAGGCCGTCACTAGGCAATCATATCGTGTGTCACAGTCTAAGCTACCGAAGTCGAACTACTGAGTACAGGTAGGAAGTCACTGTACTGTCACTGTCACTGTCATACGTCATACGTGGTACTGAACTACTGAATCTCAGCATTCTAAAGAAGTCCACCGCAAGGCGATGAAACTCATGAGTTCCTCAGCATGTGTCACGAAGAGTGTGATATATATATAGTTAAGATATATATTCACAGCTTCAGGAAACAGTCAGGAACGGGCAAAACGGCTAAGACAATTTGGTAACACAATTACTCGGGGTTTTGTGTGTGTCGGATTGTCTATCGGAAAGCACATGACAGACTGCAAGTGACACTCGCAGTGAGGGGTGACACAGAAAGGGGGTTGACTGTCAGTGACACAAAGTCACCCCCTTCATGAATGTGCCTCATCAAAAACGGGCTCCGTACCTCTGAAATGTTTCACGTGTACGACTCTTAGCGTCTTTCATGAAAAGATATTGTCTTTGACGTATACTCTTAAAGCCTTTGATAAAAAAATGTATGAATAAAGGGGTGTTCTGCATACCAATTCCCCAACCTGTGCTTGTAGGGAAACGCATAAGGACGAGCCAAGTAATATCACAAAGTTTACCCGCATCCGCCCCTCCAAAAAAAATATTCCATGAATACAAAGGCATTTCGTCCATGCAAAATAAGCAAAAAGTGCATGCTACGAAGGTATCATTTTGAGAGATTTGCAAACAAAAAATAAAAAATTTCAAAAAATTTACCCCGTAACCTCGCGTCGGCAGACGTGTAAAATGCGCTTTACCCACGATCGCCATCGCATGCACAGAAGGGGATCAGACCCCCTCAACGGAACTCTTCGATATGCTCTCTCTCTTTCGTTGGAACTTGCAATGAGCAATGCGCAAGCTTGTGCACGACACCGCCCTTAGCAGGGATTAGCAGGTCTTTCTGCCTTCGGCTGCACCTTTGATGAACTTGGAATCGATGCCATAATGCAATTCACCAAGTAATGGCAGGTTGAGAACTTGAAGGTACCTTATGAGGAACGCGAAGGCGCCTTGCAGCCTGGCGACCCTTGGCCGTGCCCTGACTTCCTTCAGGATAATTAATGGATAAGCCAGTTCCAGATCATTCCGGCATTAAAGTAACGCACGTTGTCCTTGTGAAGAACTTTCTCATTGGCGACCGGCAGCTTTAGATCCGAGAAGACGAAAGTCGCAAACGAACTGCTGTGCCCAAGGGGATCCTCAAAACAGCATCAGCGGTTTGAAAATGGAAGCGGATGATGACGCTGGCCTACAAGCACTGCTTAACGACCTGCTACCACCTTGCAATCCTGATATCGTAGAGGACCTTTCAACAGCGAACGCGCCTCCAATTATTAACGCAGCAGTTGAGGCACCGGCAAGGGGAGCGACAGCGCGGAACAGCAACGTTCTGGAGGGCTTGCTCCTCGGCACCGCGCCACTTCCTCAGAGGTTCTGCGATCTCGCGTATCGACTCAGAATCGGAGATGCTGAACTTTGGGATCTGGTCTCCTCGCGACCGCACGGGGACCCGTTTCGAGTATACATGGATACCGAAAGTTCCTATTGGGTCGCCTTGCGGAATGTGCACTGTACAACTGTTGAAGGTGTGAAGCCCTCTTCGCCCAGATGACTTCAGGGCGACATACATCACCAAACTTCCCATGAGGCTATCTCTGCGAACACTGTTACGTGTTCGCTCTGTCATGGGTTCCTCAGTCGCCGTCTTGCATACGCATACACGTTACCACTCTCACTTTCTTTGGCGATCGTCTTTGAGAAGTGCGTGCGCTATCGACAGCGAAACCTTCGTTGCCACTCTCAGACTACCGCGTTTCCGGGCTGTATTGTGCATGTCATCTTCCGCCGGATTTCGGGGATAGATGGCAACGTTTGCTGTTTGCTCACCCTCAACGTTTGCCGGCTGCAAACGCAGGGCGGCAGCTTTCACCAATGTGCCCACTGCCGAGTGATGAGTTACAGTGGGAGAGCAGCATCTCATCGCATCTGAACTCGCTCAAAGGCCCTGCTCCTCTCGCTGAGTTTGTGGGCCATAATTCCTGGAATATTTTGCTCTTTCTCGCTCGAAGGCCCGACTTGTTCGAGTTGCAAGTCCGCCTGAAACGTGTAGAAAGCCCGGCGCCGGACAGGTTCGTACGCT
Source organism: Cymbomonas tetramitiformis (assembly GCA_001247695.2). Taxonomy (NCBI): domain Eukaryota; kingdom Viridiplantae; phylum Chlorophyta; class Pyramimonadophyceae; order Pyramimonadales; family Pyramimonadaceae; genus Cymbomonas; species Cymbomonas tetramitiformis. Next base: position 54,458 of record LGRX02035698.1, read on the forward strand.
CAGTGAGTACTCGACTGTAGCATGAGAGAGGCGCCGTACAGCTTTGTGCTGTGACACTCAATGAGCAGTGGACTGCAGCATGAGAGAGGCGCCGTACAGCTTTGTACTGTGACACTCAATGAGCAGTGGACTGCAGCATGAGAGAGGCGCCGTACAGCTTTGTACTGTGACACTCAATGAGCAGTGGACTGCAGCATGAGAGAAGCATTGCCGGATTACGACGGGTGGAGAGGGAGATTCGCCGGGGTTGGCCTCAACGCGCCCTGCGTCTTGCACCTAGGCCCTAGGCGTGAGGCGCGAGCGATGTCACCCCTCGCACATCTTTATTTGCCCCTACATGCCCTCTACATTTCCCTTACCTCCCCCCGACATCTGACCCTCTAAAGTCCCCCTACATCCCCCCTACATCCCTTCCATACCCGCACCCCATACATCCACCCTACATCTACCCACACATTTCGGCATTTGTGCATATCGAGCGGTGTGCATGTATTAAGGCGTTTACGCATGGGCTCACCTCGCCTCAGCCTCGCTCTCTGCTCACCTCACCTCACCTCAACTCCTATCATGTCACCTTGGCGTGAGCCCATGATCCATCCCCCTCCGCCTGTCCCTTTCCTCCTCCCTGTCCCCCCTCCTTCCCTCCCGCCGTCCTATCCCCCCCCCCTGGGAGCGATGTACGACGACCATGCGCACCGTGGGATTGGATGCATGCACTGCGGGATGCTGGGCCAGGCGCAAGGGGCTAGGATTGGTCGATCAGGTGTCAGCACAATTGTAGCATACGGGAAAGTGTTCCCCGGCGCAGCCAAGCTAAAAAACAGTGCGCGTATTCTTAAAAACGGCTCGATGTGTGATGATATGTGCGAGAAGCGCTTGTACTGTGGGACAAGGATCATGAGTGCGCTCGGCGTGCTTGTGCTGGTACAAGTGCGCCTGGCGTCCTCATGCTGAAAACCGGCTCGCAGATGCAAGCAGCGCGCTCATAACTTATCACACACATACACACAAATCGTGTGTGCTGAATCCTTTGATCCCTGGTGTGGGTACATTGCGCAGCCGATCTTCTGTGGCCACGTGGCGCCAAAGGAATCAGTCCAAGGAAACTCCACACAAATATAAATAAGCAACGTTATATATATATATATATGCTATATATGCTATATATATACAACGTTGTATATATATATATGTATACTGATATGTATACTTATGCCTTGAAGTAAGAGTGTGTCTGTGACTGAATTCGTTATGTCCAAGTGCGCTCTACGAAGAGGCATTTTCTCACAGTTCTCCGGCGGAGTTATCAATCTGAGCCCTACGATGATAGCCCTAGTTGACCTCCCCTTTGCCCGATCTGCTGTCCAACCTCAAAACAGACCCCCGGCTTCACGCTGTTCCGCAATAGCAAAAATGCCTCATGGCCCGAGTGTCTGCCGCTGACACGAGCACACCTCGAGATAAGCGGCTAACCTCGAGGATCTTGCTCCCGCGCAGACGAGCCAGGCACGACCCCACCGCCACCTCCTCCGTATCTCAATACGACACATGCTCACCGCATTCACTTCCACCTCAACAGCCCCAAGCTGCGGTCTCGGTCGTGCAGACCGCGACCCAATCCAGCCATCCGGCCCAGCCGCTGATGACCGAGTCCGACCCGGATGCGCGCCTCCCTACCGGCTGGGAAGAGCAGAGCCAGCACGCCGTGACCGAGGTGAACGCCCTGGCCGAGCGCTTCCTCGTGGAATGGCAACAGGACGCAGGCGCCTCCAGCCTGCAGGGAGAAGCTGCCACGTGGCGGGGTGTCCTCAACGCTGAGCAGGGGAGTGCGCAACCCATGCCCCAGGAGCTGTCTGCTTCGGCGGGATCCTTCGCCTGGAATGCGGACGCATCGCAGCCGGGCACCGCCCAGGCGCTCCCATGGCTGCTCTTCGATCTGCCGGAAAAACCGGTGCAGCACACCAGCCGGCGCATGAGCCAGCACCAGAGTGGACCTCCGGATGTTGTACAGGACACCACCTCAGGCACCGCTGGTGACACGGATCCCCATGTGGTCTACCTCGGCCGCGTGGGCCACGACATGCCCATCGGTGAACTTGAGATTTACTGCAGCACATATGGCCGCGTGATCAATATTAATTACCTGCAGGTAGGGGTGGGCGTCTCTCGGATACCCCTCTCACCCCCTCGCAACTCGCTTGTGGAACACAATGTAGGGACTGTCTGGAACAGGCTTAGGACACCTTTTCAGGATCCCACCATGTTCCTTCTTTCCCAGAGATACCTTTGGTTCCCACAGAATCTTGTCATACTCCGGGTTGGAAATGTGAGTCCTTGAGAGCATCTGTCAGTTAGTGCCGCTAGAAAACCCTCTACCTTGCCATGCCACTTGTGCCGCTAGAAAACCCTCTACCTTGCCCCCAAAAACCCTACCTTGTCATATTACATGTACCTCTTGAAACCCCCTACCTTGCCCTGAAACCCACCACTTGAATCTCTCCAGCTTGTCTTCAAACCCCTACCTTGCCATTCTGGGTTTGCCACTTGAAACTCCCTACCTTGCCT
>LGRX02035699.1:7422-18802 GCA_001247695.2 Cymbomonas tetramitiformis
TTCATTATTCACTGATGACTTGGGTTAAATATAATTAAAATTTAATTATTACCGCACTGTGAAGTCATACCTTGTCATTCATGGATGACCTTTATATTTATTATATATTTAATTTTATTTATACTGTCGTGTCGTGTCGTGTCATGTCGTGTCGTGTCGTGTCGTGTCGTGTCGTGTGTACAGTGACACACTGAGTCGTGTGTCACAGCTCACTGTGTCGTGTGTCACAGCTCTACTCTGTGTCGTGTACAGCGTACATTGTACAGCCTACGATTCTGGCTTCATTTTTTCGCACTGTTAAGGGGAATTCGACAATGACACAGTGTTAAGAGCCACTGAATTTTCGGAATCCGTTCACACATTTCTCAGATTTGAAGAATGAAGACGTAAAAAAAACTGAGACAGAAATCGTATACAGCGTACAGTGTCACAGTGTCTGGCTTCATTTTTTCGCACTGTTAAGGGGAATTCGACAATGACACAGTGTTAAGAGCTACTGAATTTTTATATTATATTTCCCGATTTTTCAAAAGAGGGGGATCTTCGATTCCATCTCCGATTTTTTCCCCAATAAATTATATGGACCATAATGCCAATCAGCATCATCAAATTCACGCACCGACGAATCATCGAGTGATGCAACCTTATTAACACAATTAACCCGTTGGCGTGTATGTTGGGATATAATGCGAATTCAATTTCAGTCAGTTCAATGCGCAAGTAGCATACAAGACAAAATATATACCGCTGCCTAGTATGGTACTTCATCTCTTGCACGTATAACCTACTATATCTGCAGCATCCGTTTGGCGGCGGAGCACATAAGAAACCCACACCTGATCGATTCTCCCCCTGTGCGTGTTCGCTGAATGACACTTAATCTGCTACGCTATGTACGCGCCATCGTGGCAGTGCTCATGCTACCGATGTGGAACGCGCGCAATCTGGCGGTATGCTCCACTCTGAGAAGACTGAATGTGCTCTATAAAGATAGTTCGCACCGCGTCGATGTACTTCTACCGTCTGGCTATGATGAAAGCACTCCAGACGCAGCACGGACTTACCCACTTGTCGTGCTCCTCCACGGATTTTGTGTTTTGGGACCTTCTCAAGAAAATCTCACCATGATTTCTGTAAGCGGGCAGTACGGCGAGCCAACTGTAAAGGTAACACAGGCAGGTTTAGCGGATCTTGTAGACACACGTGGTTTTATCTACGTACAGCCTCCAGCGCCGAACAAGACGAAAGACTGCGAATTGTGCATAACAGGTGTGCTAATGTGACGCGCGTGTTATCCACCCGAGTTGGGTTTCATGTCACGCACATGCTATATATGTGACTGCATATCTCAATCAATGTGAGGTGGATACACAGCGCGCAGCATCTGTAAAGCGTGTATCCTCGCAATGCCTTTTTAAAAGCATTGCGCGAGCAAACCAGCAATCAACTCGATGACACATGTCATTGTGACAGTTGAATGCCGAAATCCATGTCAAGATGACACGTTCCGGAAGTTTCGTTACGTAACAGCACACGCACCACTGCAGTATAAACTGCAAAGCCGCAGAAAACCTGTACGAGAAGCCGATATTGATTTTACCCCATGAAACGCATGGTTTTGCCGCGTGTGCAGGAGATCCTCGTGCCGACACATTCGCTGCATCCATGCAGGCGCTCGTGGCGTTTACGCCTGCGGGGTGTCGTGCGTGGAAAACCGACGTGTGTTGTAGAGATGGTGACGACGTGGACGATGTCGCATACATATTAGAAGTGATACGTGCAGTAAAAGGTACATACGCACCGCATGCACCTGCATCTATGCAGTATATATGTTGCACAATATACCGGCGTTCACCTGACTTAGGTGACACGTGTTTAATATACCGTCAAGAGTTGCAACTATCATAGCATGCACGTATAATCTCAACCGCAGTGATGGGCCATCACATATCAGGACGGTTTCTGCATGACACAGTGCCACCTTACGTGTATAGATGAGTCCATGGTAGTGGTGTAGAAATTTTGAGCGTTTTCTAAATCTCCGGAAACGCTCATTGCTTTCCCATCACCATTCAAGTATGATTGTGTGCATATGCGTGCCTGTATACATGTGCATATCATATCACTCCAATATGTCATGTTGTCGCGACCTGTCGATGACTACTAACATCATACTATTAAGTATGCAAGTCCATGCATAAGGCGTACATCGTACGATGTCATCCGTATTGACTACACACCGTTCGATGTCCATTCGGTATGATTTTTCGTATACATATAATATACGACATAGTACCCATTATAAATATTCTGGTGCAATGCACCCATGATGCACGAGGCACGGGGGGGCGACACGGATGCAGAATCGGTCAGGTTGTATAACGGTCTTGAAACGAAAGCATCATCTCATTATTGTAAGTGTGCGTGTAAGCAAGCGAGTAGGTTCCAAAGCCCCACTCAGGATCTGATCGTAGATTACTGCATACCATTTTTTAACGGATTATTGTATAGCCTAGATAGTCGCTGTGCAGGAAAGGTTGCGGTACGGCATCTCTGCATATGTTATGTGCGATGTGGGCTGGCGGCTGTATTTCTGCACGGTGCGCACTCGTCGATGTATGGATATATTTTGCGGCCGTGTGCATCATATGTTAATCACATGCTATTGTGCTGCATTCCACAAGTCGCCTAGGCCCCGTTGTGTCGGAATGAGCGCCGTGTTTGTCACGGTCTGGGTGATCCTGGATGCCTCTGATATACAGTGTCACGTCCGTAAATTTTTATATGGTGTGATGGTATTTTTAGAGTGATATAATTATTATATCACTCCAAAAACACAACATCACATGTATGTATGCTCGACATGAACATGAACGTCCCATCCAAACATAGCTTTAAGTTATAATTAAACTAGTCATAATTAAATACTCTCTTCATTGGGATACTGTATTTGCAGAAGTGCTTGGGGTGCCGAAGGAGCAACTGCCAAACATAATTGGTGTCGGAAACGGCGGCTTCATGGCACACTATCTCGCATGTCAGAGTCCATCAATGTTTGCAGCAGTGGTTTCCTTCGAAGGAGGTGCATCGCCAACCACAGACACATGTAAACCAGCTGGGCAAACCAGGCTCTTGTCCATTCACTCCACAGATGATCCATTTGTGTTCTTTGACGGAGGTGTCACCACTCGAGGTGTGCCTTTCATTGGAAGCAAAGATACCTCCTCTATTTTTGCCAAGGTGTATGCTTGCAACGAGCCTCCATCAAGCCAGCAAGCAGAAGGCCGTAAACTACAAATCCCAACTGGATACAACAACATTTCGCTTTATGCAAATATCACGGTAATAAATCCCCGCACTACTCCCTGCAGAATATTCCTGCGCTCACAGTGTTGGCTCTCTGTCTCTCCCGTCAATACACACTCTGCTAGTGCTCTGCTCATATGGTTTGTCCCAACACTATATTCATCCTATGCATACAACCACAATCTTCTTCCATGATTATTCTCTCATGCGTAGTATGTTTCTCCCCTCGGTATGATTACCTCGGCATCCACTCTTGAGCCGTTTCACCGCATTGCCTTCCGTTCTGCTAGTGCTGTAAAGCTGAAGCTGATGATATTCATGAGAGTGTGCATAATACAATACTGTAATGCTTGTAGAATGTAAACACGTGTTTGTGATTACAGCGGAACCCATGGGTTATTATGGTTGGGCCGTCCGGGGAATATTTTAAAAACGATGGCGGGTTTCTGGTTTGTTCCAAAAGTCTAGCGCACGAGTTTGTTATCCTCAACGAACTCCACGAAATCCATGGATTTTGTGGGTTGGTTCGATCTCCGACTGGATGTGTGTTTGTACGGTCATCGTCCACTTTTAGATCCGCTGCATTAAAAAGATGCCGAAGTCTGTAGAGCCTGGCGCCAGAGGAGACTGAAAATTCCAACATAAAGGGTGCATGATGGATTTTGAGGTCATCATCGAAATCGCGCGCAGATCACGCTATTTGAAAGTCTTTGATATCGCACATAGAATTGTTTCAACCAGAACTTACCGTTGTACCAAGTTGTCGACCCAACTGTCTCAGGCGTCGTCCTCGATGCTCCCGGCACCACAAATTGCGTCAGGTCGGTCACGTCCTCCGGACAATTGAGAAACGAGCAAACACAAGTAAGCAGTGAAAACGGCCCAACCCTAATAAAAACAACACTCCCAAGCAAATCAAGGGTCTGCACGGCTCCAAAGCGTCAAAAGGAATAATAAGCACATTGCATTAACAGTGTTGAATTTCCATAACCGCACAGTATTTATACGTCACCCCGGCGTGCCCTGCTCCGGTTTATTAAGTCGCTTTCTCACAATTGCGATCTCAAGGTTCTCAACTATTGTTCCCAGTCATATGCAATCACGGCTAGTCGCGAGTTGTTGAGACGCCTGGCAATATACTGGAGGGTTAACAGCGCCAAGTAATAAGGCCCCGAGCGTCCAATTCCGAGATTGCGCCGGTGGTGAAGCACAATGGTGATGTATAGCTTGAGAATATATCAATGTGAGGAGCAACAGCGAGGTGGCGAGGGTGACGGAGTGCGAGGAAATGAAGTACGTAAGTTGTGTTGCTCTTTGGAGACTTTTGAGGTTTTGTCCGCGGATTTTGTGAAGCTGCCATAGTTTAAGGAGACGTCTTGCGAGTTGTGGCAGCATTGGTTTACACAATAATTATCACACGATAGTGAATAGTTAAGACATGAGGCACATAGAGGGGATCATGGCTAGTTGGTATGGCCTGTGTTGTGTCATAGAGATAAGTGGTTGGCAGCACTTGGAGGTGTCTAGCCTTGTCTGATTTTGATCCGCTTGCGGATCCGTAGTATCATTTATCATATGTGATGAGCACAGGTGTCCAACACCCATGCTAGCATGAGCGACGATATTGGCAATTTAGATGCTCCCATTGTGAAAGGTTTGAGCTGCACTTATGGATAACAAGGTAAGACAATGAATGTCTGCGGTGTACAGGAATATACAAAGTGCCGTGGTGATGTAGGTGTGGAAAACTGGTCTATCGAAGGTGGTGGTCATTTCCTTCCCAAGACCGCAATGCAGGCATTGTGGGTAAATATCATCGACTGGCTCAGCTTGTGATATTGGGCACAAAACCGAATGTTGGAGGAAAATAATGAATCATCTAGTAGCTCGATTGCATCGTGCACCGTGCAAAATTAGGTTGGCATATGGGTTCATGCTGCATTTAGCATTATTGTTGCACAAATGCACATATGTTTCGGACAATTTGATGAGCCAACTTGTAATAATTCTTTGTAGTAGGATAGGTAAAACCTTACAACAATAATGATATGTACCAAATAATGGTTGACAAACGAGAACGATGGGTTGGATGATGTAACACAATACTATATTGTATTGAAAAAACAAAACTAGAAAAATATAGTTATAATAGCAATTGAATACACTGCAAATTTAATGGAGTAAAAAAAGCCCGCTGCTAAATATATCTTTAATGGATGTCGTGAGATGCTAGTATGTTGCGAATCCGCTTTTCATCATCACCGGCCGCACTGAGAACTTTTGCGTAAAAGTCATAATTAGATATTACGCATACGACCCATATTCGTGGAATCTGTGTAATGTGATCGTGTCTCTAATTGGCGGTTACGCGCGATCGGTCGGGGAAAATCTCAGGTAGGACACATTAGATGTCATGAGATCGGACGCACTGAGAACTTTTGCGTAAAAGTCACAATTAAATATTGCGCATACAACCTATATCCACGGAATATATCTAATGTGTTCGCGTCTCTGATTGGCGGTTACGTGCCTTCGGTCGGGAAAATCTTTGTGCCAGGGGCACGACGACAGATGCTCGGAGATATGTTTTTGATTGAACGTGCAAAGGTACACAATTCGGATTTTTATAATATACTGGATCAGGGCCAGATTGAGGTACAAACGATAATTCGGTTCCGAGTTCTGAAGGCTAAACACTTCTCAAGTGCTCTACTTATTCACTCGTCACTCAGGTTGCAGGGTCAACCACTCGAGAGCCGATGTCACACTTCGGCTCAACGTTCAGTTCCCGATCCGATCTCATTTCTAATTCCGATTCGTCATTCTCGATTCAGATGTTATGCCAACAGGCTGACACGATGACTGCCCCACAGTACTGTCATACTACTGTACTGTCATACTGTCATACTGTCATAGCGTCATACTGTCATACTGTCATAACCTTAATATCTGATATTCGATTTCATTGTCTTTTCAACCCCGATGCGAATCTGACCATTCTTCGAGGGTCTGACTGAGTTCCACGATGACACCCCCACAGTACTGTCATACTACTATAGTGTCATACTGTCATACTGTCATAGTGTCATAGTGTCATACTGTCATACCCCGGACATCTGGTATTCATTCTCATCGTGATTTCAAGCCCAATTTCACTGTCATCGTGCCAATCCCAGATTACCCCCGATGACACACATACGGACGCATAGACATATCGGCTCACGCTGTGCCTCCGGGCACAACTCTCCCCCCCTTAGGAGTGGTCTACCTCCTGGGATCACTCCGCTAAGGTACCCATCTAAGTTCCAGTTCTTAGGTTCTCTGGTTCCTTGCTGTTTCCAGTTCTTAGGTTCTCTGGTTCCTCTTCGAGCATAGTTCGCCTGCCGCTACCAGGGCACCACTTTCAAGAAGAAGGGTGCCACTTGGAATCTAAAGCGGGTCTTCAGTGTCGCGGAGGCGTAAATGTCGGAAAAGATGTCGTAGCAGGAGTGCTGGCACGGGGTATACACTCGCGGATCGACCTGCTCCAGTCTGCTGCGGGTGAGGTCCAAGCTGAGCAGTCTCTGGGTGAGCACCGGTTGCCCATCTGCACGCACACGGTGTTGAAGTAGTACAGCGTAGCAGGGGCGAGGGTGGTGCTGAGTTCGTCCATATGCAGGTGGGTTTCATGTACTGCGTACCATACATGCAGTAGGTACACACCAGCGGTGGGGGAAGCTGGCGCATCATAGGGCGAAGCCGTAGCGCGTTAGGGAAGCGACCTCTGGGGTTTTCCATGAACCAATGTTTTGGCTCTAGGTAGTCAATGATCTGCAATGCTCGTCGTACGATTTTGTCAGCCTGGGGAAGGTCAGGGGGTCCACCAGTGGTGCGCGCTTGACTGTACTGCCTGCAGGGGGGACTTGCCCAAATAACATCGAAGAATCCAGGCGGGTATTGTCTGTAGTCCCATTGCAGGATGTCACACACATGAGTGGGTTGCCAGATATGGCCGGAGTCGAGGGTCACCACTGAGGCGGAGGGGAAGCAATTTAGGAATTCCCTCTCTACTGAGCCAGTACCGCTGAAAAGTACGAGAATCCTGGGCGTGCGGGTTGTTTTTGCCTGTATTGCCAGCAGCTCTGTCACCAGTGCCAACGACCCATCTTCCACGCGCTCTTGGCGTTCCCACGGCAGGGGGATATCATCTTCCATTTGTTCGAGCTGGTCCAGTTCATCGCAGGGATTGGTGATGAGGTGGGCCAGTGTCATTCCGGCTTGAGCGGAGTGGCGGCCACGCTGCTCGCGTCGCCGAGTGGCTTCGTCGCGGACTTGCGCTTCCATGTGCAGTCTCGCTTGCTCGAATTCACGAAGTTGTTGAAGTGGACTTCCGCGTTCAAGTTTGTCACGCGTCCTCCATTGGTCGTGAGCTTTGGAGTAGCCAGTCCAGCGAACCTTCCACTCTTCCACCTCCTTTCCTCGAACAGACCGCACTCGACGTGCAAGGATACGCTCAACGTGTGCTTCCTTCTGACCGTCCACCACCACCTCTTCAGGTACTGCTAGGTGATCGCGTGCAGCAAAAGCATCTTGACCGCTGGTGTACGGTTTGAGGCGATGTTGAGCGAACACGTCGTGAATCCGCCAGTGAGGAGGGAGGCGTAGGCGGTAGGCTACTGGAGCTCCTCTGTCGGCCTCGGGCATGGTCATCTGTATATCGCTGAAGAAGCGTTCGGTCACAGGAACTGGTCCATGCCAGCGCTTGGTCAGTTTCCTACAGATGGAGCGATCCATCACCTTCTCCGTAAGGTGTTTCGCCTCTATCCAGACCAGATCTCCAACAGCATACTCCCGCTGCCCGTGTCTGCGATCAAACTGTTCGCGCTGTCGCTGTTGAGCCAGCTCTAACCGCTGTCTGGCGTCCCGCAGCTGCGACGAAAATTTCACAGCCACTTCGTGTGCGGTGCCTACTCCCCCAGTTCGTCGTCCAGCGGTGGACTGTGCGGCCTCCAGGAAAAGATCCAACTGCGACAGCGGCGAGAACCCGAACACCAGTTCAAACGGCGTGAAGCCAGTAGATTCACTCCTGGAGTCATTGATCGCGAACTCCACGTTAGTGGTGAACAGATCCCAGTCCTCCACATTGGCGTCAACAAAGGACCTGAGCATGTCCTCAATAACCCTGTTGCTGTGTTCTGCCTGGCCGTCAGACCGAGGGTTGTACGGCGTGGTACGAGCCACTTTCACACCCATCAGTCTCATGAGTTCCTGCCAGAAAGCATCTTGAAACCGCGGGTCACGATCAGAGACAATCTTCATAGGCGCGCCATGTAAGCGCCACACCGAGTCAAAGTAGATTCTGGCCACCACAGCTGCGGAGCTGTCGCCGAAGTTCATCGGCACAACGTGGACCATCTTCGTCAGCTTGCAGGTGAAGGCCACGAAAGCATCATTGCCCCTCTCTGATACCGGCAGGCCGGTGACGAAGTCCACCGCGACATCCTGCCATGGCCTGTTCGGGATGCTGTGAGGGTTTAGCAACCCATCCGGGTAAGTTCCCCGCGGCCTCACTGATTGGCACACTGCGCAGGATGCAACCCAGGTGCCCACATCTTCCGCGGCACCACGCCAATAGAAGCGTCGCAGCACCCTCTCCAGAGTCTTGTCTCGCCCAGTGTGACCCGAGGACAATGACTCATGAGCATGGCGAATCACTACTTCTCGAAGTGGAGAGTCCTCCCCCAGCACCAACTGATATCTCCCTGCTGCGGTCCTCCAAACCACTTCACCCACCAGCCTGAAGTCTTGTAGGCATTGATGTGGTGCCGCCTTTACTTTCTTCCGCAGCGAACGAAGTGTCCCCTCTCGGGTGTACTCCGCTTTCAACGCACGCAGGAACTTTGAGTCCGACTGCAGGGAGGTTGCGTCTCTGAAGGCTGCTGCCTCACCTGTCCTTATCACAGCGGGGACTGTTCGCGGGTGCCTCACGCGTGCTGGCTGTGGTTTGGCGGGAGGGGCGTGTACTATCAGAACAGGCCAACGAAGGTCGAAGGCCTTCCCATCTGGGTTCTCGAAGAACTGATTGGGCTCGCCCTTATCATCGTGAGTAGGGATGACCTCCACGATCTGCATATTAGCCTTTCTGAAAAGTTTGCGCCACGCGGGGAGCTTGGACTGGTGATCTGGTAGAACGAAGACTGCTGAGGTGTTTTCTGGGTCTGCCTTCCATTCTGCGATATACTTGTTCAAAATCGCCTCCACCGTAATGTGCTTGGAGTTATATGGAGGGTTACACCAAACCCGAAGGCCCCTCCATTTCTCTGAAAGGCAGTCTGTCCAGAATCTATCCGCCTGTCTGTTGCGGCCGCCAAAGTCACAACAGGCGTCCACATCGAAGGGTCCAAACTTCTCGGCGTACTTCGAGGAGTACTCTGCTCGGACACGCCAATTCTGTGAGTCTTCGGGGGGAGTCTGCCGTTTTTGCGGGTGAAGGACCGGGGATGGAGCTGACTGCTGGGGCGCCTGCTGCGGGGGTGGTGAGCTCACTGGCACCTTCTCAGTGGGCGCCTCCGATGCGTCAGCTCGTGATGTAGGCGTTCGCGTCTTCGGTGACGCCAACTGTGGAGGCGCTGGGGTCGTAGAGGCTTTTCCAGCGCGTGACATGCTCCTCGTTATCCTTATCTGAGGTGGAGCTCTGTCAGGGGGTTGGTGTGGAGCTTCTGTCGGCTTCGCGCTATCAGCTTCAGGCCAGTCGGGCATGTCGAAGTCGAGGTGATCCTCCTTCATTCCCTTATAGAGCTTCGGATTAACGAGAGCGATGGTCTCCCCCATGTCCATGGCCTGTTCCGCCACGGAGAGGGTTTCCACTGCTGAGCGCCAACAGTAAACCGTCTGGGCCCAGTGGGGATGAGCTGCGGGTGGTGATCTGGAGAAGCATTCAGACTCCAGCGTTGCCAGAGGGTCTTTCGGCAGGTCTGAGGTGGGGTCGATCACTCCTGCCTCCTTCAACCCCTCGCGAACGTCCTTGTCTTTGAAGTCGGGCCTTCTGGACAGGGCGTCTGGTACTAGCAGCAGCGCTCCCTTGATGTACTCCATTCTCGGAACTCCCACCTCCACCAGATCCATGTACCAGCGTGCCTGTCTGCGGCTAAGCTCTCTGCCAGGTTCCATCAGCCATTCAAGGGGGCGGTGATCACCCTGGATGCGGAAGTTGGTGAAGATGAGATAATGCCGCCAGGTGACGGTGGTACAGTGGTGTAGAGCACCTAGCTCACGCTCGCCGGTGTGATAATTCTGCTCGGCGGCTGAGAACTGGCGGCTCTCGTATGCTATCACGCGCAGCCCAAGACCATCTCCATTGTCTTGCATCAGTACTCCCCCAAGAGCGATGCCGCTAGCATCCGTCTGCACCACGAAGGGCGCTGTGCCGTCTGCGGCACCCTTAATGTTGGGCAAGGCGAGCACTGGCGCTGATGTGAGGGCCTTCTTCAGCTCCTCGAAGGCCCACTGCTGCATGGGACCCCACTCCCAGGGTACATCCGACTTGGTCAACCGGGTGAGGGGCTGAGCGATCTCGGAGAAGCAGTGGATGAACCTGCGGTATTACCCCGCTAGGCCCAAGAACTGCCTGACGTGGGTAACCGTCTCCAGCTCGGGCCAGTCCCTCACTGCAGCCACCTTGTCGTGTTGGGGTCTACAGCCATCTGCGGAGATACAGTGGCCAAGGAACCGCAAGGATTTCTTCAACAGCTGGCACTTGGACCTCTTGAGGAAGACGCCCTTCTCCCTGCATGTCAGGAGCAGTTGTTTGACGTGCTCGTAGTGCTCTGCAGCGGTGTTGCTGAAGACGACCACATCATCGATGAAGATCCGGACAAATGGGAGATGGCCCAAGGCCCGCTGCATCCGTCGCTGGTACTGAGATGGTGAATTCTGCAGCCCCTGCGGCATGACCAACCCCTCATATGACCCCATCTGGGTGGTGAAGGCGGTCTTCTCGACATCTCCTGGTGCCATCGGTACTTGCCAGAAGCCATCCACCGCGTCGAACGAAGAGAAGAACTTCGCCCCCTGCATCTCGTCGAACATCATCTGG